>JASDQU010209081.1:7130-21902 GCA_032191745.1 Picea mariana
TTTTTGTATACAAATAAACGAATCTCTATTCTGCAGTACTCATCTAACATATATTTTCCTATAATGATGGAACTTTGGTTTTTGTAAGCTTTCACATGCAAATTATTTTTCAGGTCTATAAGGTTGAGATGGGCATGGCATATTTATGTGTTATGAACAATCATGTTCAATAACTAAGAATATCATATATAAATAGGATAAAATTTAAAATTCATATGGGATAAAAATATGCATGCAATGTTTTATATAAATGTTGAAGGGTCACTTGCTTGAAGAGAAATGACTCATGACCTTTTATTTATTATTATTACTGTTAATAATATTATATAACATATTAGTATTATGTAAGGTAGTTTATATGCATTACATGTCCTCCCCCTAAATAATGTTTTGTCCTTAAAGGGTGCTTTGCCCTCAAATCATGGTAGCTAGGAGAAGTTACATCTTCATTCCATCTTGTAAATCTTTTACTTGAATTACTCTTGATGTTGTCTTGGTTGAGGAAATGAGACAATAATACCTTCAAAGTTTGGAACAATATTGTCGCATTGTAAAAGGTTCAATGCATCATATATTAATTTTCTTTGGAATTGTATGGTGAGACAATTGGTTAGGAGTTATTTTGTTGTCCTTGTAGTTGTTGCTACACTTCTTTTAAGTCCTCGTCTTTTGCATACTCTTCTTTGTATGATTTATGGGTGAAATGTTGTATGTGCATAATGGTTGACATAAAGGTGATTATTAGTGCTAGTAGTCTTGATACTAAATCAGCCAACATGTTGGCAGTGGCCTTCTTAGATTTAATAACTAGATGAAATTGTTGCAAAAATCACATACATTAAGTTTGTCTTGCTTGATGCAGCTTACTCTAATTCTGTAAGTATTTTCAATCATAGTTATTCTTTTAACAAGAACGAATAAGTGTGTTATATATAAAATAAGGTTGTAGAAATGCTAAAACCAACCATATATTACAACTTTCTTGAGTTCAGGATTTTTCATCAAAAAGAGAGGGAATGTTCTTCCTCAAAGCACTAAAGTCTTTCAAAATTTTATAGAAAGAGAGTCTTCTTACTTAAATTGACATCTAACATGTGAATAGAGAAAAACACGGATATACACTTCTTGAACCTGGCTAATGAAGCTTTAATTTTGTTTCCACGAGAGCTTGAGAGCCATCTTGGTTGCTAATTGTGCGTGGTTGTTGTTGGGGTTGGTCGACTTTGCATGATGCCTGAGAGCCTACTAAAGAAACATTGTCGATCTAACCTTGAATTACTGCATGAGAGCCTTTCTTTTCTCTTCCCAAGAAATGAATTTGGTCTTAATGTTGATTGGATTTCCTTAGCACTATTTCCAGTTCCTTGTCGTGTTGTTCCTCCCTTTCCTACATTGCCTACTTGAGCTAAGAGTGGGATTCTCCGATTGTTGTTATTTCCCATTGCTGGAGCTCCGATTTGGTTTTGAGGGCCTCTAGCTCGCAATTGTTGCAGTCACACATTGGTTTTCTTTTATGCCACGGGCTAAGTTGACTATATGTCCCAAAGCTATTTCATGGGTGTCATGATTAATGGGGAGAGGGAGGTTGATTCATATTGATGACGTCCAACTGTAGGAAATCCTCCAAATATAGTTCCATGAACTTGTCGTCCTCTATGCCTCGTGCGATATCCATCACCAAATCCTACAACGATGAGAGAGTTTGCAAACTTGAATCCTAAAGGACAACTAAATTTACTTGCAAGAATGTTTTCATCATGATGACACTAGGTGGTAGGAAAATCCCACATGCGAAGGGAGTGGTTTAAATGCCTTCATGTAAATAACAGGTTTCAACTACTAGATGGTGTGTGATGCACATGGGAATGACATGAGGCAATTTCTTGGTGTTGGTGTTCTGTCATCGCGACCAGATGCATATGTTAAGATAGTGAGGAGGGTCACATCACTTCCCTCAACAAAATTTTTGAAATTGACTTGTCCTCCAATCTCAATTTTTCCATTAATACATTTATCATTCTTCTTATATCCACTTTGCTAAAGTGAGAAATTGTTTCAATACTCACATTAACCATATTTATAAGGCAATTAACACATGGTGATTACCTCATTATTCTTTAGGTTCCCTTGGTTTAATGATTTGGCTTCCTTGGCAAGTTGATCTACCTCTTAGTTTTGATGGCATAGGGTGTGGAAATATTCCACAGAGCCAAATTTTTGTTCCTCGATTTTGATTCTTTTATAAATTCTTTGTAGGTTGGACTTGGAGTTGTGGTTTATGCCTCTTAGACCTTTTGTTACCAATTCTGAGTCTCTTATCACAATGATGCTCTGGGTTTTGTCTTCATGTATCAATGGCAGTCCTATGTATGCAACCATGATCTTTACTTGATTGTTTGTTTTGTGACCTAATCGTAATGAGTATATATGTTCCTTTTGTCCCCCAAGGTCAAATATGACCCCCCCCCCATACCTATTGCCCCTAGGTTTCCTTCTAACGCTCCATAAAAAAATAGAATAGTTTTGACTTGTTTATGCTTCCATTGTGTGAATTCATGATCTGTGAGTCTCAATTGCCAATAATGTCTGCTTGGTGGTTTTGGGGGAGGGGAAAAGATTTGAAAGTACTATGGGATGATTATATTATTAATCGAGTCTATTTCTGGTTGGTCAAGATTAACATGGGTACATGGGTTCATGTCCTTGACACACAGGACATTTGAGATAATATTGCAAGCCAAAGAATGGACTCTCGATGGTGGGATATTTTTACCTTGAAATATTGTTTTGTTTCTTGCCAACCAAATTTCCCAACATATGAATGTAGGTACAAAGAGAGGTTTTTGATTGAAGTTGTTGTTGGTTGTGGAGCCTGATTATCTTCATGATTCAAAGGTTTGTTTCAGTCGTGCTTGGACCCCATTCCCTAACGGGGGGTGTGGGGGGGATTCCCCCCCCACCCCCCCCACTATTGTCACCAGGTTGTAGGCCCCCCTAGTGGGGGATTCGGGGGCAACACCCTTGAAGAAAAATTTTTGGGAAAATTGCCTTCTAAAATATTGTGATTTCATAGTCAATCTGGATCGTTCATTATAAGGTCACAAATCTGATGGTAGAAGTTATTTTAGGGATTTTTTCCCTAGAAGGAAACCCTCTTTTATGAGGGAATTGTATTGCAGATGTGTATTATTGCGAATATTGTATTCTGAGAGAGGAGACTATGAGAAAAAGAAGAGGAAGTTACAACGAGTGTGTTGTAGGTGTATCCCTTCATTTTGCTGGATAATAAAAAGGAAGGCCTAGCAATTTCTCTGGTGGACATAGCCCACACTGGTTGAACCATGTATATCTATGTCTCTATTGTATTGTGTATCTTATATGTTTTTATTTTCGCATTTGTTTTATTTTTTTGTCCGCGATCCTGGTTTTCTAACAACTTCCAATATATTTGTGTTTCAAGTGGAGGAACATGGCATGCCAATTGTTGGGCGGGAGGTGATAATGAAAAAAAATCTCATATAATTGTTCTGAGACTTGCCTGGAGAAGTTACATTCAAAAAAGAGATGATGGGAAGTTTCTAAAAAATCTTTGCATAGGACACATCTAGAGGGACCAACCATTCATATCTTTTGTAAATGTTATTTTGCCAGTAACTTGCCTTGAACCATGATCCAAAAAAAATCATTTACCTTGGGCAGAGAGTCTCCATGCCATATTAAGGCCCATAATTTGAAGCGGGGGGATCCATAGAGGTATGCAATCATGTGTTGGAAGCCACTTTTGACATAGTAGTATGTATTTCCCCATCATCTTTCATCGATTGAATTGGAGTCAACAGGTGCGCAACCAGCTAATAGATGATACAATTGAGGAACCAAATGTTGCAAATGGGTGGGAGGGTGGAAGATTTTCCAGCCAATCCACTTCCCATTTTCTTCCCATTGTGAGTAGTCTTCTAATTTGGTGAGGCCCTACCAAGTGCTCCAATCCCTAAGCAGTTGTAATTCCCCAATTTTCCCCAAAGGCTCTTTTCCCATTATTTTTTCTGTCCAAATATTTATTGAAGCTCTATTCCCCGGGTACGAAGAGAGTTTAGCTTGAATTAGAGGGGTTTATACTAAAATAAATTTCCAGAGAGAGGATCCTTTTGTATTTGGGAATGGTGTGTCAAGACACCATTTCCGAGGCGCTCTGAGATATATTGCTATTATAAAAAAATTCCACCATTCTAATTGACTTGTTACTAATCTCTAGACAATTTTTTCTCCCACGGTAGTGTTGATCAGAGAGGGATGTTAGACTAAAATTCCTCCTTTGTCAAGGGGTTGGCATATTGTGTTTCAATTAATTACATGAATTTTTTTTGTATTTATTTTATCTCCTTCCTAGAGGATGCTTCAAATGCTTCTGAATATTTTTTTGATTATTCCTTTGGGTGCTACTAAGAGCTCCACATTGAAAAATGGTTAAGGAAGAGAGGACATATTAATCAAAACAATATTACCTATAGGGTTGAGCCAATGAGCTCCCCAACTTTGAATTTGCTTTTCCATTTTCCCAAGGACTTCCTTCCAAACCTAGGAGAAAGGGATCTTTGGGGAGACTGGCATACCAAAATATTTGAATGAAGACCAATGTTCTACCACCCATAAGCCAAGGGCGCTTGATATTGCAGATGGGATATTTTCTGTTAGATTCCATCCATAGATTTGACTCTTCGTGTTGTCCAAAATTATCTTGAGTCTTCTGGCTCTTATGGTGGACACGACACCAAGACATAAGGTGTCATACACAAATTGTGATTGATTGATTCCCTTTATTCCTCTTGCTAGTTATAGGCCAGGGAGACATCCCAAACATCGTTCTTCGTCCAACTTTCTACTTAAATATTATTCCATAATAATGTAGAGAGAGGGGGATAGAGGGAATCCATGTCGTAGTCCTCTACTGGTTTGGAAAAATTGAGTTGGTCTTCCATTGATCAATGGTTCAATCCATGGTGAGCCAATACAGGTTTGAAACCAATTTACAAAGTATTTTGAGAATCCAAGTTTCCTAAGCACCGAGAAGAGGAATGCATGCTTGACTTTGTCAAATGCATTAGTCATATCCAGTTTTATAACCATTCATGTTTCTTTTTTATTCTGACTGGCGTATATGGCTTCTTTCACAAGGATTATATTGTCAATTATTTGCATGTTTTCTATGAATCCCCCTTGATTTTCTGAAATCATCTTGCCTAGGAGCGGTTTAATTCTATTGGAAATGGTTTTTATGAGGACCTTATAGAATGAATTGCAGAGGGAAATAGGTTGAACCTAGAGAAGTTGGAGGGATTGGACTCCTTCAGAATGAGGGCCAAGAAGGTCAAATTTGTTGCTAGTCCAACTTTTTTCTTCTTCAATGTATAGTTAAGCATCCTCTTTAAATAATATTTGATTGTCTCCCATAAGGATTTAGAAAAGTGTATGGAGAATCCATCTAGCCCTGGTGCCTTAACTTGTCCCAAACTCCAAATGGATTGAAAAATCTATTTTTCACTGATTTCTTGAAGAAGATATTTGTTTTCTTCCTTGGTGATGCAAGCTAGGATGTTTGCAAGAAGAGCTTGTTGGTTGTGTGTCTCTTCCTCTTCTTGGTCTTGTCAGTAGAGTTTTTCATAGTGGGTCATTGTTGTTTCCTTGATATCGGAGAAATCTTCTAGGGTATGTCTTGTGTCCACTTGTATTTTTTGGACAACATTTTTTTGGCGCCTTTGTTGTGACTACTTATGAAAGTATGTTGTGTTGGAGTCCCCTGATTTGAGCCATAGGCTACGTGATTTAAGCCTCTTCTCCTCTTATTCCCTTCGAAAATCCAGATGTAAATTTTGGTAGGCTTCTCTTTCCTTCTGTAGGTGAGTTTCTATCACTTCTTGTACTTCCATTTCCTTTTGAAGAGTTTATAATTTCAACATTCTCAAGGTTCTTTCCTGATTTTGGGGAATGTATGAGAGCTTCACCCAGGATTTGAGAGTCGATTTTACCACTCTCAATTTTCTCTCCCAAAAAAAGTTTGGGGAAGCTTGGATGGGGGTTCTCCATGCTTCTTTAATGATATAAATGGTGGAAGAATTTTGCAACCATAAAGGGTTAAATCGGAAGGGGATGGTACCGAATTTTTGGGGGGACTACATGGTGAGAGAGATGGGTTTATGGTCAAATATAGCGGAAGGAATGATCTTGGAGGATATGGAGAGGGGTAAGAAAAGGAAATTGTTGTGAATGAGAAAGAGGTCCACACGAGCTACAATGTGGCCAAGCCCTGAACGCTTGTTGCTCCAGGTGTAATTTCCCTTGGAGGGTTTGAAATCATAGATATCCCAACCGGAGATGAGGTCTTCCATCATCTCCCCCATTGGATCTCTGACAATATTTCCCCCTCTATTTTCTAAATTTTGCAAGATTGTGTTGAAATCCCTAGCAACTATACATGAAGGAAGATCTCAATTATCTTTGAAGGATAACTGATCTAGGTGGATATTGGTGGCCACCCACCTTTTCCAGCTGGCTCAAAACATCTTTCTAGCAATTTTGATAATTTACTATTTTTAGCAGTTTTTTGAGTCCTGAACTTCCGGAGCCGTTTTGAGGCCCTAAACGACGTTTTTTGGGGTATGTTGCGGTCATAAAATTTCATCATGAAATTTTGTGCAACTGTTGTAGTCCTCGGATATATCTTTCCAATGGGCTATCATACGCCTAAAACGAAGATCGTATGCAAAAGTTATGACCCCAGGAAGTTGATGTACTGACTTACCCAAATGGGGCCCACATGACTTTTGGCGCTTCATCTCCTAGGGTTAGGTTTTTGGATGTTTAGGGTTTTTGAAACTCCTGTTTATTGTAAAAAGGCCTTGATAGCCTCATTGTAATCATCTTCTTATGAATGAGTCCAGCCGTCACATCTATTCTCAGAGATAAGCCGCCACCATTCCAACAAGCTTGTTTTCTGCTGCATTTTACAGTTTCAGCTTATTTCCTTATTGAATAGAAAACCAGTTTTATTGTATCTATGTTATTCTGTGTTAAGCATTTGGTAATAATCTGTAGTCATTTCATTCTGCTCATAAAATCCGGATCAATAACAAATATCTTTAGCATTCAACCTTGTCCATATATCTATTGGGAATATATAGATTAATAATAGATATTTTTTTATCGTTTTCTCTACTACGAAATACAATGAGTAACCAATGATTTGAATGAAAATTTAACTCTAGATCGAGTTGAGATGAGTCCCACAAGGTCATGATTCCTTCTAATCCCCTTATTGATTTGATAGTTTCTCCTTCACCATTTTGAATTACTTTTTTCCCTATTTGTATGGATTCTATTTCCCCCATTTTAGTCTCATGGAGGAGAATTACATAGGGATTCTCATATTTGATACGATCTCTGAGGGCTTCGAACTTTTCTCTATTGTTAAAGCCTATGCAATTCTAGGAGAGGATCTTCATTGTTTTTGGGTTGAGGTGGCCCGTCCACTTAGGACGGGTAGGACATGGGCTTATGTTCCTTTGTTGTTTCCTTTCCGATCCATATTGCTTAGTGATCTCTCTATAGATATTGTTTTCCAAGGGATTTTTCTTTATTTGTTACTTATTCTCTTGTGTTTTTGTTTATCCTTATGTCGGAATTTTGGGCTCTCTCTAGTGGAATTTCCCCTTCCTCAGAGGCTTGTCAGGATTTCCTTTTGGGGGGCACACATTCTGTTATCTAGGTTTCTATGGTGGGGGTATATTTATGGCTTTCATCTTCCTACGAATCAACCTCTCCTTCCTCCCTGGATTGGGTTTCTGATACAGGGGGAATGGTACTTGAGGAAGAACTAGATTTTTGGTTAGGGGTTTCTTCATCTTTTCTGCCTAACTTAGACTCACCCAAACTTACAAGTTTGTTGGTGGAGATGAAAGTTGTTTCTTCCTACACTTTTTTGCTTGGGCTCCTTTGATTTTTTATGTTTTCTTAAGAGATTGCCACAGAAGGAGGATTATGAGAAAGGTTCAGTGTGTGGGTAGTATTTGAGGGTCACGAGGGATTGTATCTCCCTATATTTGATTTCTTTCGGACTTGTTGCCATTCCTCTCTCAGTTATGCTTCTGTTACATTCTACTCTGGCTTATTCTTGGCACAATTTTGGGGAAAATGACCATAATTGTGACAAATCTTACAATTGAAATGCAATTGCTCATAGTCTAGTTTCTGGACATGGGTCCAGTCATCCATTTTTAACTTGATTTCTTATGGCGACCCTTTTTCCAAATCCACTTCTACACAGATCCATGTACAAGCAAACATTGGGGATTTTAGCTATCAATTATTAATGCACTTTCCCAACGAGTTCCCAATACTTTTTAGAACATCATCTCCCCAACAATGAAGAGGGAGATGCGGGAGACAAACCCACACAAGGACTGCAGTGGGCATATCGCATTCTGGATCAAAGTCTGGGGTCCATCAATTCAAGTAAAAAACCCCTTGAGTTGAAGAAATATGGCATGCTTCAAAAATTAAGATCCCTATCCTCTTTGTGCTAAAAAATGAAAGTGTATAAACCATTACCACAAAATAAGTGATTCGGACACCCTTTGATGAGGGGTTGTGTGTTCTGTGCAATCCATAGTTCCACTTACCGAGGTGATGGCCAAATTCCATTAAATTTCCCTACAAGTCCTTTGGAGACATAGGCTAAAGCTTTGTTACAGGAAGTTGTTCGCAGGATCTCGATCTCAGGGATCTAGTCCAATTTATTCACGAACTATTTAAGCATGGGGCGGGAGGAAGGATTCTCCAACAATCCCACAAACTTCTTGAAGGTAGTTGCATCTGCATCAAATTTCAACTGGCTATATGGATCCATGTCAGCCATTGTTGTGGGAGAGGAGATGAGGTGGGCAAGGGGAACTCCAGGGCTAGATCGATCTAGGGAAACCATAGAGATGAATCGAGAATTATTTTCTCGAGCATAGTTATTACTATGGATAACGGTCTCCTTAAATAAATTACGCATCCATTTTTTCACTGCCTACACCAAGGCATAAAATTCCTTGTCATATGTAAGGTAATTTAGTATTTCTCCATGGAATAGTTGTAAATGATAGAAAATTGGTTAGCCTTCTCCCTTGCATTAACATTATACCCATAGAATTCCCACTAGCATCATTTTCTATTTCAAATGAATTTTGCAAGTTAGGTAATGCTAGGGATGAGGCTCAATTAATATTCTACTTTATTTATTCAAATTATTTATGTTTATTCTTAACCCACTGGAAACTCTTACCATTGGCTATTGTCACTTGAACTAGTGCTTCCAGAGTTGAAAACAATGCATGAAATTTCTTAAATATTGGGAATCTCCTACAAAACTCCTAACTTCGGTGACATTAGTAGGATTATGTCATTTAAATATTCCCTCTCTTTTTGTAAGCTCAATCTTCAACTCACCTCCACCAACAACATGCTAGTATTTGATGTTTCATTAGTGTCTCCAATACCTATTTCATATGTACAACATGCTCCTCCCAAATAGAACCAAGGATCAAAAAATCATACATATATACTATGGAAAATGAATCTATGAATGGGTGCAACACATCATTCATTATATGCATAAAAGTAATTGGTGCATTAATTGAACCAAAAGGAATTACTAGACACTCACCTTGCTTTGTCTTGAAGGCGATATTCTTAATGTCCTCTTCCTTGATCCAAACTTGATGATATGCAAATTCCAAATCCATCTTGGTGAAGTACTTTTCATGTTGTGACTTATATAACAAGTCATCATTCTTAGGCAAAGGCTATTGACTCTTGAGAGTGATGAACTTGTTCAAAGCTCTGTAGTCAATGCAYATTCTCCAAGTCCTATCCTTATTTGGTACTAAACTAACAAGGGARCCACATGGTGAGGCAGTTAGCCTTATGTCATTTTTCTCCAACAACTCTTGCAATTGCTTCATCACTTCATATAAATATATTATGAATTATCTTTRCAACCCTATGTTTGGTAAGGAGATTCTGGTGGTAACTATATATTTTGATCCACTTCCCTCTTGGGGACATTAMTTTTGGTTATTKGAACACTTCTCTATATGCCTATGAAATCTCTTTCCRTGGATGTTTCTTTTCTTTCATATGTCCTTCCAATGATGTCTTCACAGTCATTGATCTAGTACATTTTTGGTTTCGTCTCAAGACGAGAAGTACATACTTCTTTCTTAAGTGATTAATCTCTTGACTTGATGTGCACCCACAAGAGAGATATTAGAGTTTCCCTTGTGCGTATGGATTATAAAATATTTCCCGTATTTTATTAGGTGGTATTGGTTTTCCCTTCTCATGAAGATAGCATCCCTTATATACATTTAAGGGAAAAAAACACTACACCATAGACATCAAGCGACACTACATCAACTTTGATTTTGTCAATAAAATTTTCATTGACATAAAATCTAAGCTTACACTACTTGGTCACTTTTAGTTAGACATACTTATTCAACAAACCCAAAGGGTATGGATGAGGGTGACCATGCATATATAAACCAAGATTACTTATGAAGTCCTTTGCAATGAGGTTAGCATGTGAACTCGAATCAAACAAAGCATCTACCTTGTTCTTATTCATTTAAATATTCATATGGAACAATGTCACCATATCCTTATCCTTTTTTGGATGGAGGCTACTCAATTTCACCTCCTTTTTCATTGTGTTATAAACAATTTTTTGGTCCACAATCAAGATCATTTCTATCTCCTTTCTTTATTTCACTAGAAGCTTCTTCTTCTTAGACCAATCTTGTTGGTAGTTCTTAGGATTTATCTCTAGATGTAGTTTACAATAATTTTCTTTAGTGTGACCATTAATATTTCAATCATCGTAATGGTTGTTACGGTCCTTGTACACATGTGCAATGGTGTCAGTCTTCTTATTTCCCTTCCCCTTCTCTTCTCACCCTTATTGGAAACCCCATGCTAGTCTAATTGCTTTGAACCACTTGGTCACCCCTTCTTCTTGTTAGGTTCAACTTATTGGGCATTCACATGGGCTTGTTCTATGGACTTGGGCTTCAATAACATAAATTGCCCTCTTATGTCACTATAAAAATCACATAGGAATGATGACATCTCAATTCTTGGAATTTATTCCCAACTAAATTGATTGCTTCAAAATTCTATAGTATACTCTTGTACACTTTGTCCTTGCACTCTAGTACACTCTATCCTTGCCACTAGTAGTATTTGTGCCATTGAATCCTATGTTTCTCTTCATATCCAATAGGGTAAAATTGGGGATCGAGGAGGTCTTTGGATACCTTCCATCTAGTTGTTGGTGGGTCTCTCCCTAGCCTAAGGGATTGTTGACCAAAATTTGGTCATCTATATTTTCCTTCTCTTGGATTCATAAAAGCCTTGATATCAAAAGAAGACATTTTTTTTAACTTTTACAAGTTCAGTCTTAGTTTCTCCACACAATTTTCGGATCAGAGATTTGTTTCTATATGCCTAAGTTACTCAAGATCTTGTCCATAGGTCTGATTTTGAAGAATATTTCGAAGTATCATGTTCTCCTCTCCTCTCCTATATTACAATGTTACCATACTTAGAATTTTAGTCATATTTCAGTGTTCACGGGTTCATGGGTTGGCGGGCCTTCATTTCCACCCACTTGCTTATATCATAAGTATGTTTTAACACTTAGCCATTTCTTTTAGTTTGTGGGTTCGAGCTCTCATCCTCCATTTTCTGTGACCTTCATTTTTCACCCCAAGTTTCATGATCTACATTTCGACCATCAACCTTGTCACAGGTGTCGAGCTCCAAACTATTTCATTCCTCTTGCATGTGAGTCTGACCGACCATTCCTCAACACTTAGTCTACTTTTGTATCACGGACTCACGTGCTCACGGACTCGTGAACTCATAATTTTGTGTTTTCTCATTTTTACGAGCCCATCTGAGAAGTATTGTTACTTAGCCATTTTTTCATCCATGGCAGATTCGCGAGTTGGTGGACTCATGCATTCCCTCACCTTCTCATACTACCTCGCTTGCCAACCCGTTGTCTACATATTACACTCTCCACCTCCAACGCCTACATTTCTCCCCTTACCCCCCTTCTCATTCAAATTTAACACTTAGAATATTTATGAGTTTGTCGGGTTCGCGGGTTCGCGGACTCATGGACTCATTCACCTCACCCTCTCACCTTCGCGAACATGCCATGCTTTGCTCGTTATTCCTTCTTTTTCGTTCACCTCCTTCTTCACTTAACCATTTATCCTAATTTTCATACATTTACCTTGAACCAATAATAGAATTACACATGGAAACGTGAAATTAAGACAAATGGCAACTAATAAATGGAGACATGGCAGCATACAAAGAGAGACACATGGCGTGATCTTATTGGATAACAAATGGCAGATTCTTATTGGAAGATTGTTGGCCTAATGAGTGATGACATGTGGAAACATATTATTGGATGACTCATCATGGTGATTGGGCATGAGGTGGACGACGACGGGATTCGAAAATTATTATTTTATTCAACAATTTTCTAAGGGTTGAACCCCTTATGCTCCATAATCTTTTTCTCGTGTTTATTGCTAAGTGTATGAAACACTTAGTATTATATACCATGAATAATATAATATCCCAATGCATGTGGGATAGACTTTTGAAACTAAAAAGTCGAATTTTATGAAGGGAAGCACGAAATTCATCCAAGGGCCCCACATTTGCCCATTAGTTTTGATCAACGTTGGTCGAGTCACGATCGTGCAGAGTCCATAACTTGAGCTCCGGATGTCGGAATCGCGTAAAATTTATACCGGTGGAAAGGTATTTCGACAAAGAAGATGTTGGTATAGGTTTCAAGTGCTGAAAGTTGATACATTTTTCTCAGAAATTAAAATATCATTCAGCTGCATTTTTAATGGGTCGGTGTGACAACTCAACTTCACGAGCTCATATCTTTAGATCTGGGCGACGGATTTGTGCAAAATTTATATCGTTGGAAAGATAAGACGATGAATATCACATTAGAAGTGATTTACATGGATTAAAATTTGATTATCATTTCTATAAAATTAAAACACAGTCCTCCTATTTAAAATGAGAAATTAATTAAATTGTGAAAATAAAAGTTTATTTAAAAACTTTTATTAAAAAGAGAAAGGGACCCATTATATATATGTATATATTGATGATATAATTTCATTAATGAGGAATTAACAAGACACTAATTAAATGGAATTTTGCAAGAAGAAACTTGTACCAGAATTTCAAGAGAGGAAGAAAACCCTAACTACTCAAGTAGTTAGAAAATCTCTTCTTAAAAAGAAAAGAGAGGCTTCATCAAAGGTTCCAATAATCAGTTTTGTGAGAGGGGCAGGGAAAAAGATCAGAGTAAGAAGAAGGTACAGCCATGGATACGCAATCAATCTTCTAATCAAAAGAAAGAAATCTCTATCTTCTATATTCTTCTACACCACTTCTCATAGCTTTATGCTTGAATCTTAGAGTTGGGTACAAGGCTGAGTTGTGGAGTGTTTTTCTTGTATTTTTCTACAGAATTTTCTTGTATGATCATGAAGTATTTGCAGCCACATACATGGCTGTCAAATTTTTGGTAATGAAGAACATTTCTCATGAATAAACTCCATAAAGAATTGCTTCGGGGTTGATCTTGATTGTATCTTGTAACTTTGAGTTTTAAGTATGATATATTTGAGGTTGACCTATCAATTTCTCTTTTATTACTAATTGTAGTACTCTATTAAAATTCTTTGAGATGATCAAATCATTCTCTCATATTTCTCATGAAGAAGATATGTATGCATTTATATACTATTAAGAAGATTGTGTGTGATGTTGATCACAATTTAAGCCTAATGTCCTTTAATCTTTTGTTATTGTAAAAAGATTATTGTTGCACATAAAGATCATATTGGGTTATTGAAGAACCATTTTCATATAAATCTAAGCAATAAATATTTGGGGTTTGCTTCCTAGCACTCTCCCTAATCCAAGATATTCAAAGATATATCTTTTAGTCAAAGAGGAGAACCACCTCTCTAAAAACGAAGGGGGATTGATGATCTCATGAGATTGTCGTTTTGGTCTTGATAGATTCAAGCGTCAACATTTTTGGCGACTCCACTGGGGACGTCTTTATTTTCAAGATATTTGAGGAACCAAAAATCTCCATGGCTCAAATTTTGAAGAAGAAGATTCAAGAAAATTGTTGTTTATTTTAAGCATGGCTCACCTTTTTTGTAATTTCAAAAAGAAATGAGAAGCACCAAAGATTTGGGAGAATGAACTCCCTAGCAACTCCATTGAAAAAATTCAAAATGAAGGGTTTTATTCATGTCATAATGCTTCTGTATATTCTTCATCAATCCCATTAATGTCTTTGCAAGATTCAACAAAAGTAAGAAATACTCAAAGAAGGATGTGATTTCATAATACCCCTTTAAATCTATCAGAAATAGACTTTCAAATGCCCAATATTCCTATTGAAATTTTTTCTACATTCTTTGGGGATGCTTCAAAAAATGCAGAGCAACATTTGATTAATTTTAAAGGTACATGTTATGATTTCAACCTCACTAAAGACAATGTTACATGTAGATTATTCCTACAAACTCTACGAGAGGATGCTCTTGAATGTTATAGTTCATTAATGCCTAACTCCATTACTAGTTGGGATGTGTTAGAAGATTCATA
>JASDQU010209082.1:0-19628 GCA_032191745.1 Picea mariana
TCAACCTTCCACCCCAAGTGATAGATTGGTTATTGTTCACAACACCCCTCAAGTACAAACTGGTGTCGAACAACCAATTGTTGAAGTTCCACAAGCTGCTGACGACATTCCAGTAGATCAGGTAGTTCAAGAGTTTCCAAGAACTTTTGAACAACGAGTTGAACCACATACTTCTTAGGAAGATGGTGGTACAACATTAAGAAGATCTACTAGACCAAAGAGATCAAAAAGTCCTAATGATTATGTTCTGTATCTTCAAGAATCTGACTATAACATTGGAGTCGAAAATTATCCCGAGTCTTTTTCACAAGCCATGAGTTGCAAAGAATCAGAATTATGGTATGATGCCATGAAGGAAGAGATGAATTATATAAAGAGTAACGAAGTTTGGGATCTTGTTGAGTTTCGTAATGGTGTAAAAGCCATTGGATGTAAATGTGTCTTTAAGACAAAGAAAGACTCATTGGGCAACATTGAGAGATACAAGGCAAGACTTGTTGCTAAAGGATTCACTCAGAAAGAAGGAATCGACTACACAGAGACTTTCTCTCCTGTATCTAAGAAAGATTCTTTGCGTGTAATTATGGAATTAGTACCCCATTTCGACTTGGATTTGCAACAAATGGATGTGAAAACAACATTTCTCAATGGAGATCTAGAGGAGGAGGTTTACATGAAACAACCTGAAGGATTCCCCTCTAGTGATGGTGAGCAATTGGTTTGCAAACTCAAGAAATCCTTATATGGTTTAAAACAAGCATCCCGCCAATGTTATTTGAAATTCCATAATGTAATTTCTTCTTTCGGTTTTGTAGAAAACATTATGGATCAATGTATATACTTGAAAGCTAGTGGGAGTAAAATTTGTTTTCTTGTTTTATATGTGGATGACATTTTGCTAGCAACAAATGATAAGGGTTTTTTGTATGAGGTGAAACAATTCCTCTCTAAAAATTTCGATATGAAGGATATGGGTGAGGCATCTTATGTCATTGGCATTAACATCCATAGAGACAGATTTCGAGGCATCTTGGGTCTATCTCAGGAAACCTATATTAATAAAATTTTAGAGAGATTTCAGATGAAGGATTGTTCACCAAGTATAGCTCCCATTGTGAAGGGTGATAGGTTCAATTTGAACCAATGCCCGAAGAACAATTTTGAAAGGGAACAAATGAAGAACATTCCATATGCTTCTTCTGTCGGAAGCCTAATGTATGCTCAAGTCTGCACAAGACCTGACATTGCATTTGTCGTGGGAATGTTGGGATGATATCAGAGTAATCCAGGTATAGACCACTAGAGAGCTGCAAAGAAAGTAATGAGGTACCTTCAAGGAACCAAAAACTACATGCTTATGTATAGACGGACGGACAATTTGGAAGTAATTGGCTACTCAGATTCTGACTTTGTTGGATGTGTTGATTCAGGCAAATCAACATCGAGATACACTTTTATGATGGCCAGTGGAGCTGTATCATGGAGTGCCAAGCAGACCTTGATTTCCACTTCCACTATGGAAGCCGAGTTTGTCTCCTGTTTTGAGGCTACTTTACATGGTGTATGGCTTAAGAGTTTAATTTCTGGGCTTAGAATTATGGATTCTATCTCCAAGCCATTGAGAATGTATTGTGACAATTCAACTGGTGTTTTTATGGCTAAAAACAACAAAAGTGGGAGTCGAAATAAACACATCGACATTAAGTATTTAGCCATAAGGGAACGTGTTAAAGAAAAGAAAGTGGTCATTGAGCATGTCAGCATTGAGTTGATGATCGTTGATCCTTTGACTAAGGGCATGCCACCATTTAAATTCAAGGAGCGTGTAATGAATATGGGACTCGGTTCCATTATGTAGTTTATCATTGTATGGACAATGTTATTTTAATGAAATTCTTAATTATTGTGATGTTTTCCTCATATTTATGTGCACCTTAATTTGATTTGAGAGAATTCATCTGTATAGGACCAAGAATAAACATAAGGTTTATTCATTAAGAAATTGTTGCCACATAAATTATAAAACAAATAAATACATAGTAATACATGGAAGATAATACTCATCATAAGAGGACTTATCGCCATGATTCATGTATCTATTACTTATTGCAGATTATCAATAGGTTTTAAGATGAGACATTAAGATTGGAAGTATGGACCAAGTGGGAGAATGTAAGCTCCCGTAACCGTATTGAACTGCCGAAGCTGATTCGAAAACCAACCAACCAGAACCATCCGCCATCAGCTCATTCGACCAACTGGAAGCCTATTCGAACCGCCGACAGCTCATTCAGAAACCAACCCGAACCGTTTTCTTGTTGGGAGCTTCTAGAATGGTCCATTAATCCATCTATGGTTCTCTACCTAGATATGTGGAACAGTTAACAGTTAGCCAACAGAAGCTTGATGGAAGCTTGGCTATAAAGACTTCGTTTTGGTCCCCAAGCTTGCTTAATTCAATCAATTCCCTTCAGTCTTACACCATCAATTAGAGTGAGCAGAGCTTGGAAGTGCCATACGGAAAGCAAAATTAGTGTGGAACTGGGAAAACTTCTACAGCAATTAGTCAAAGTCAAGCTACATCAATGGCCGGAGGTATGATCCATTTGGCATCTAAATTTCGATTCTTTTGAAGAGTTTTTATTCCGCATACTTTAGAAACGAGTTAAAGCTAACATGTACTATTCTTCAACCTTTATTAAAAACGACATACAGAAGATCTCAATCTCTTTAAAATAAAGTGACATCACATCACGGATTCATTATTAGTCAAGTACAAATCGTCATCAGGACCAATACAAATCGTCAGGACACCGAATGCTTATCCCAAACAAGCAAACAACAGAGATAACTAACAGACTAAGGCCATAATGCCAGAGCCTAAATCCTGTCAAGCCACTGATACGATGCTAAACTTTGGCAACCCATAATCAGAGCAACCGTACCGACAATAAGCATCTCGACGGAACCTCATAATGTTGAACACAGGGGCCCTTCTGAAAGATGCGACATACACCATAGCCAGAATTGTTAAATATAATGTAACCTCAACAGTCTGACTGTACACTGCCAGCTATACTGGACAACTGTACTTTCTATTCTTGATTTGCTTGAGCCTATTTAGCTCAGCCATCTCCCATTGCATTGTAGTTCTAACTTCTTCAGTACTTCTTCATACATTTCAATATACTGTTCTATTATTTTCTCTCTGCATTTCTCCTTGCCTCACAATTTATCATGGTATCAGAGCTTCAGCAGTAAGCCTCTTCACACAGTCCGGAGAGCAACACGATCCTCACAGCGCAGAGCTTCACAGATCTTGAGAGCACGCGACACAGTCTCTTTCACAAGGTTTGGAGAGCCATCCGTCATACTCTCGAAAGATCCTCGCAGGAAACTTCCATGAGGAAACAGACCGTCTTACGTTCAAAAGATCAACGTAGGAAGCTTGCAGAGGTTGCAGAGCGTACTACGCTTGAAAGAACGAGGAAGCAGAGACTGAGAAAGAAGAAACTTTAAAGATTCTTGCACATTTTTCAAGAATCGTCAAAGATTGACAAAGAAGAGCTACAGAACGGAAGAACGTTTAAAGAACTCGAAGAATTCGTTCAAAATCGTTAAAGATTGCTGCAGAAGGCAACATCGTTTAAAGTTTTTGAACGAATTCTTCGAGTTCTTTAAACGTTCTTCCGTTTTGTAGCTCTTCTTTGTCAATCTTTGACGATTCTTGAAAAATGTGCAAGAATCTTTAAAGTTTCTTCTTTCTCAGTGTCTGCTTCCTCGTTCTTTCGAGCGTAGTATCTTTAAAGTATTGTCACAGAAAATAGGAGTTGGATTACGTAAGAAAAGGAAATGGAACGAGAATGCGTAAGCCATTGGCGTAAAAAAATGTATATAGCTTTCAGCGTTTGAGGGCGTGTAGAACGATACATGAAAGGATCCAAATCTCTTTTTTCAAACACTATCTTCAGACATGACAATGACCAAAACTGTTCCTAATAAACTCTTGAGGTTCGTAAAGGCCATTTAATGATTAATTTAGCATGCAAATAACGTTTTAAACAAATAGACTTCTTCATTTTCTGTTGACTTAAAAAAAATCCGATAGGTTGTTGCATATAGATTTCTTCATTGCTGTATCGATATTGATATTAAGCTACGGAGAATGCAAACCAACTCCTGCCGAACTTTTCCACTTTGGAGACAGTCTATGGTGAAGGATCCTTCTTGACGAGGCACACTTTAAGGCAAAGTTTATTAAGCTTTACGGGAACGAAACCCGAGTATATGCCCGAACTTTGGGAAGGGTAAATTTAATAGGACAGCATATTGATTATGAGGGATACTCTGGGCTGGCTATGGCTGTATGCCAGGGCACTATCGTGGCTATCCGCAAGCGGGATCCTATGGAATCAACCGAGGCTTTGTACACTGCGATTGTGCTGTCGGAAAAAGTATGGTCCTCGTACATATCTGCGGGGCACTTATGGAAAGGAGCAGGCGAGCGACCAGCGTTTATTGCGGAGCAGGCGACCAGGGTTTATAGGGACTTTTCTTTGAGGTGGTACAACGAATTGACATTTCAGGAAACATGTGAAGTGCTTGATGAAACACGATGAAACACTTGTACTCAAAGTGTTTGATGAAATGGCCGTCCCTGAGTAAATACCAATCTCCCAAGTTTTTGACAAAACATTGCAAGTTAAGTGTTTCATGAATTGCTTGCCCTCTTTGTTGAAATTGCTGTAATAAAGCATAGATGTCGAATAATGGTAAACACTCCCTAGTTTTTGACAAAACACTTGCAAGTTAAGTGTTTCATGAATTGCTTGCTCTCTACGTATTTGTTGAAATTGCTCTAATAAAGTATAGATTTCGAATAATGGTAAAGTCTCTCATTTTGAATACCACACTTTTGTGGGTAAATTCAAATAATTCAAAAGCAGACTTAAAGCAACAATTAGGTTTTTTTAAGGGAGTTCATGTGTGTCTTTGTTTGTTTTGTGACTATAGCTCATGCAAAGATTCAATTAGCAATATTTTTTTGTAAATCTAGTAAAAAACAAATTTAACAATTTAAATGCTTCTAAGTTTTGAGTTTTTTTTTATAGTGTTTATATAGTGGGTTATAATGAAGACGTGCCACGGTGTCACCCTTGAACATTGTAACATTGGAGGTAACCCATTAACACTTATTATATGAAAAATATGTGATATCTAAATATTTAATGATTATTGGCACCTTACTTTGGCATTGTTTCACTCAATTCATTAGACTTGAAAAATAAATTTGATATCTGTGTGTGCCTGAGATCTCTCTGTGTCCCAATGGATTTTTATTGTTGAGTTATGTGATCATGTTGATTATTACGAAGTGTTGGAGGAAGGTCCTTGGTTTTAGGGAAGAACAATAAGTTTCATCACTCCTTCATTCCTAGAATATTATCCTAACACTATGTTAATTCCCAAAATGCTAGTTTGGGTTCATCTACCAAATTTTCCATCACATGGAAGAATTTTAAATGCACAAAATTATTGGATTATGAGAACACATCATTTAGGTGGAGGATATGTCATATGCTAGGACATTTACAAGACACTTGTCCCCATGCTCGAGCTTATCTTCCTAGGAAAAAATGAACAAGATCACTTAGCTAAAAGATATGTCATCTTCTAGGACATTTTCGAGCCACATATCACCATGTTTGAGCTTGTCCTCCTTCAAAAAAGGGAACGGAATAAAAAAAGAAATCTATGGAATTTTCTGGAGGATCTATGCTTGGATATTGAACTCAATATGAATCAGGTAAATCAAGACACAGAATTGTCAATTACTGAATGTAGTCCTTTCTTAGTGGGTAAAGTACAAGAAATGGATACGATACTTTCCTCCTTGAGGGAGATCGTGGTAAGCAATGCCCCTCTAGGTGAAACAAAAAAACATCATGAAACTAATACCTACAATTCAGATATTTCATTCATTTTAAGAATTCTAATCTTCGAGCTTCCATATCATAGTTATTTATTATGCTTTTTTCTTGAGAAATGAGCAATAAGTTACAAAGGAGAAGCAAACAAAGGGAAAGTTTGAAAATTATTTTAAAAGGAAAGAATCAAAATATACATTACTCATGTGATTTTAGTATTGCAAGTGTAGTATGTGTCCATACACTTGTAAGTGTAGTATGCACCTATGCACTTATTTGTATCATCCTTTGAGGATCTCAATACTATAATTTTCATTATATAAGAAGATAAAATTTGGTATTTTTTTTCTTCGTTTCTTTAATTTTTTTCCTTAAAAAAATAGACATTTTAATTTGGAAGAAAATATAAACAAGTTCTTTTAATATCTATTTGACTTTTTATTCATCGAAATTATGTAGAACAAAAATCATAATCTTAACATGTCATGTTTAGATACAATTGAAATTTTTTATGATAATATAATTGATCCTTATGATTATTTACCTCACTATCAAATGTAAACTTAGGCAACATTTACAACTAACAAAATTATTCACTAAGCCAAGAGTATTTCTTCATAATGTATTGAGTTATCATTTCATTTCCCAATATTTCTTACCTAAACATTTTTTGCGATGTGAGAATAGTAATGTGCATAACACACCTATAGAGAGCATGATTTCATATTTCCATATAAAGACTTGTTCTTGATATATGTCATGGAGATTCTTGGTTTTATTAATTAAAGCCTCATCATCTACTTGTGCACTCTCATGAAACTTGTATTTCCTAAAACAAACTCCCAACATCAAGTTGATTACTAAGTCATACTAAAAAATAGTAGAAATAAAAGTGGATGCATCAAACATTTGTGAGAAGTGGAGTGAGGAGTATTAGGATAAAAGTTCTCTTACATCCCTTCAAACGAGGACATGACTCTTCTCAAAGTACAAGAATTTTTATGACTTTGATTCCTTGCTATGTCTTACAAAGACATATTTGTCAATTTTAGAATAAATTTCCCCACTTCTCATTGATAGAAAAATATTAATCAAAGTGATTAGTAGCAGGCTTCTACCTACTCCATGCTTATTTCAAAGTCGCCTTTTTAAAGTCACCTTTTTTATAATATAAGTATAATTAATTATATATCATTCATGTGGAAGTACCTTTTCCCAAATATTTTTCCATGTATCATAGATTGTTTTATTTGCATCAAAGTCTTTTTCTTATGTTCAAATATACCATTTTGTTGTGAAGTGTAAGGCATTGTATGTTGATACAATACCCAGTGGTATAGATGGAATGCCTCAAATACTCTGTTAACAACTCATACCATTGCCTATCGCAACATTATTAATGGTGTGAGAATATTGTTTCTCAAAAGTTTGAAAAATTTAAACTGTTACACGAATTCACTTTTAATCTTAAAAGTTTAGTTGATTTATTCCTTCAAATATCATTGTCTATCCTAACAATCAATAGTGTGAGAAGATTAGTTCTCAATCAAATATTTTAAAACTTTAAACTTTTTCATGACTTAACTTTTAATATTTAAAAGTTTAATTGATTTATTTCTTGAGATATCATCATGAAGCATGTGAGAAGACTCGTACTCAATTAAAAAAATTTAAACTTTAAACTTTTCCAAGGATGTGAAAAGATTGGTTCTCCACAAAAATAATTTAAACTTTTACATGAGTTCATTTTTAATCTTTAGAAATTTAATTGTTTTCTTCCTTGAGATGTCATCATCAAGGATGTGAGAAGATTAGTTCTCAATAAAATAATTCTACACTTTAAACTTTTTCATAAATTCACTAAATTCACAGTTCAATTGATTTATGCCTTGAAATATCATCAAAAGTTTAATTGATTTATTCATTGAAATATCATTAATGAAAGTTTAAAAATACCTATACTTAGAAAGAGAGGTATTCTCCATTATAGATAATCATCACGAACATCACATTTAGGAGTCATCAAAGAAATAACACCATTAAAACTATATGTTGGAATTAGTTGGATGCTTTGGAAATTCAAATGACCAAACCATATGGTTGATTTTATCAATATCTGTATTGGGATAAATGAGTTCAAGGATGCCATTTTTGAAACTCCGAGGTGTTTTTATGTGTCATTATCAATTTAGATGATATAACCCTCAGATCGTGATTATTTTGAAACATTATTACATGCGCTAACACTTGGAAATGCATGACTATTGTCCATATGTGTGTAACGATATGTGTAATGATGATCATATCATCTACATTCATAAGAAAAGACTGTAAAGTGTTATTTGTCTCATGCGGTGCATCGAAACCAAAACTTCGTTTTACTTAACAACTTAACATTAAGATATGAAGCTGCAATATACCAACATAGATTCATATTAAATATATATTTATCGAACATCAAGAGGGATTTGATTTCTAAAAGTATACTCTTTTTTATTATTTCATTTCATGTCAAGTTTTACACGGTGTGTGTAATTGTTTTTTTTTTAACTGATCCTTATTAATATAATTTTTTCAATTGAGTAGACTTTACAATGCATGTAATTATGTTTTTCAATCGAATCCACTTTATTTTTATGATTGTAATATTTTTTTAAGATCAAAAAAACTTTTTTTAAAATGTAATGTTATTTAACATAAATCTAACACCTCAACATCTTCCCCTTACTCAATTGTAGAGCACCAAGCTACATTCAATACAATAACAAATATGTATAAACAAATAAATCATGATCTTTTCTAGAAGTTTGAGGCTCGTACTCACTACTCTTACTTTCCAACTTTATAAACATATCTACCAAAATCATCAATTTCCAAAATGGATTGTTTCTCCATACTAACCATAATAACCACATTGGTTGACTTTTTCCTTGGGGTTCTCTCCTCTTCCTTCTATTTGTGCATGCTAAAACAAATTTCAAGGTGTAGTCTTAGAAATGGGATCATTTATCTCCCTTTGATTGAGTTCTACAACATTTTCCTAGCTTTTAGATCTTAAATTTCCCAAACATAACTTCTAATATATTTTAACGTTGGATCTACTTAATTTATGCCAATTTTTTTATATATATTTGATCAAATATAAAGTAGGATTAATACTTCATAATGAATATTCAAAGAATAATGAACACCACGCTATTATTTGTAAATTTATGCCAATTTTTTTTATATATATTTGATCAAATATAAAGTAGGATTAATACTTCATAATGAATATTCAAAGAATAATGAACACCACGCTATTATTTGTAATAGTATTTGCACACTTTTAAACTTAGAAACATAGTCCTCTATACGATGAAACTTAGTAGGTGATAACTTCTTCAACTAACTCGAATTTAAGTATTGCGACCACTTGGTTTTAGCAAAGGATCTTCAAGGATTTACCACACCTTTTTTTACTTAATTATATTCATTGATTTGCAAGTTTTTCTCTTTATAAATGACAACCACAAATCAAACCATATCTTTTATCATATATAATGAAACTTTATCTTTTATCATCAAGTAAATATTATTCTTCTCCATGCGTTTTCGCTATATCACAATAACCACAACCCTTTCCTTTACTATTCAATAAATCTTTATTTTTTATTCCAAAGTCCATTTATATATCCATAAGTTCATATTTTGAAAGAGTAAAAAAAAAATTACGTGATACTATAAACTTACATGAAAACAAATTAATACAAAGTAAAAGTATTGAAATAAATATTGAAACAACTTGTTGGTATCTTATATAGCATTTTCAATTAAAGGTGTACATATAAACCTATTTATGTGTTACATAATATTATTTTTATTGTTATATGTTCAAGATATTGATCATTATATGATTTGGTTAAACATGTAAACATGTATTTCTTAATCGAAAGTTAATTACATATGGATTATTATATGAAATTGTGGTGTATATGCATGAATATGAGTTATTGATGAAATAATATGTATGTAAACTTACATGAAAACAAATTAATACAAATAAAAGTATTGAAATAAATATTGAAACAACTTGTTGGTATGTTATCTAGCATTCTCAATTAAAGGTGTACATCTAGACCTATTTATGTGTTACATAATATTATTTTTATTGTTATATGTTCAAGATATTGATCATTATGTGATTTGGTTAAACATGTAAACATGTATTTCTTAATTGAAAGTTAATGTACATATGGATTATTATATGAAATTGTGGTGTATATGCATGGATATGAGTTATTGATGAAATAATCTATAGGTTGATGAGCTATGTGATAGCCAAATGATTGTAGTGGTGAGGTAAATTGGATGTCTTAAAAATAAAAAAAGATATTGCATGCTATAAGTTTCACTTGTTATTTAACTTATGATTTGAAATATGTCTATGATCTGTGATCTGTGGTAAGTGTGATTTTGACAAGACACACAACTTGCCCACACTGGTTGTTTGATGACATGAATCTAAGAACACTAGTTGCATAGTATGTATCAATATAGGGTGTTGACCGTAGTTCTGTCATGAGGGGTGAAGGTATTTCCCATCGTGTATCCTATAAAACCTAGAGTCGGGGGAGGGTTGTGCGAAGTCACACTCCCATAGACATGTGATGGACACTGCTAGTTTCTTATTCGAGAAGCTTGGTCAAGATGTATGACACTTCCACTTAGGGGTTCTATCGAGAGTTAAGTCAATATAGTTAACTCTCCATCTTAGTCCAGCAGAGGAAATGATAGGATGGAAGATGGAAGTCGCTTAGGAGGGAAGGATGCTTCAATGTTAGTAGAGAATAATTATTAGGGATTAGATGTGTCATTATTGTTTACACATGTGGTTTCTACAATTTTTCAAATCCTCTTTTGATTCCCTTTTGATATTTTAAGTGTGATAATTAATTATTGATAAATTATTGTCATTTAGTCCGTTAGGATTATTAATTGATGCCTTTACTTGATATGTTGTCTTGCATGCCTTAATGTCAGCATACATGAACTATGCACTAGAGGTAGTGGTTGTTTATCATTAGTACATGCATAAGATATGTGTCGACAAGATACACACACATACCTTGCACATGTACACTAGTAGAATTAATTAATGTACTAATTATTAAAATAGATTATCAATTATTTGAATTAATGGTTAAATGATATGTCAATTATATTGCATAGAAAAATATCAAATAGCATTAAATATCTTCTTTGACTTTGATTGATGGTTGGTATGATGAATTAAATGACTATGGTGGGTTGTCACATGTAAATTTGAGGAAAATTATCAAGTTGCATTTATAAGCTAGTATGAGAAGAAATAATTTGAATTTTATTTATTGTCATTTTATATAGGTCATTTATATTATATTTTATTTTAACTTTTCCCCAAAAAATATCTAGATAAGGGAAGATGATGGATAATAATGAGGGCGGTTGAGGACACTTGGGGAATCGGGTATGGAAACATGATAAATAGGAAGATGAAGTGGCGATGGAGGGGGAGGAGGTTGAGAGTTTTGAGTATGTTGAGATCTTGGATAATTCTTGGAAGATATATTTATTGGGATTTGTTCTTAGAACATATGTTCTTTGTTGTTCTTTGATTCACCTGCATGAAGGGCCAAGAAACTGAAAGGTTTCTTAGACCTAGGAATTCGAATAGGATCCTAGAGAGGATAATTTTGTTGTTTCACTTTCGGAAAGAAGGAAAATAATGCTTCGAAGGATCTTCCTACTACTAGCAAGACTACACAGAAACTAATTAGCTTCAACAAACCTACAAGAAGGTATTTTGTTGAAGCATCATCTAATACATCAAACATTACTTAAAAAAACATCATCTAATACAATAAATGTTGTTTCCCTAGAAAATCCTTCTAAATAATGATTATTAGTCTATAAAAGTAATGGCATGAGTTTATGTGTGGTAAGGGATATAAGACATGAATGATTTGTTTTTTTTAGACTTATCTATCATGGTGTTTTTCATTTACTTAACAATCTCACTTAGTGAGTGATATTGAAAAAGGGGAGTTGCATATATGTAAGCCCCTTCCCTGTTATTCAACAAGGGGAGATGCAAAAAAACAAGTCCCTATTTTAAGTGTGTTGTAGGTAAGGTTAAATAGCGACGAGTGTAAGGAAATTCCTAGTGCGGTATAATTCAAATGTTAAGGAAGGGATAAGATGAATACATAATTATTCCCTAAGAATGTATGGCTTATTTATGGGTGTATATAATTCATGCTTGTCACCCAAATATTAAGGGACACAGTGAATGGATAATTTCCTTTTCATTCTTTCCACCCAAAGATTAAGGGAGATAATGAATAAATAATTGACTTTCTAAGCATGTTAATGGAGTACAAGACTTATCCATAGGTGGAGATAATGCATGCTCATACATCCAGTGATCCAAGGGTCTATTATACTCATAGAACACATATGTTGATCTTGATGTCGGTTAGCAACATATATACATAAGTGATAATGTGTGTCTTTTTTTGTAGAGTCTAACGTATTTATGTACTCATTCAACAAGGAGTTGTTACCCATTGAAGAGATCTTTCATTGGAATCTCTCTCTCAAAAACCAAAGTATCAGTCACAATCGTAAGGAACTAGATCACGAGCATGAAGTTTTGTATCTTTATCTTCGAATGGAAGGTACACTGGGTTAGATGTTATATTTGTTGCATAAGGTGGTAGATATGGCATTGCTCCTTCAATTGCTTATCTTTATCCTTTAATTGATTCTCTTACTTGGTTAACAAAAAGGAGGCATGTTGTTGGCCCAAGAACTTCTATTGTTGGTAGATATGCTTCTTGATATCTATATATGAGATCTGGATTTGGACAAGATTTTGGTGGTGCTACTATTCGATCTTCTTAAGTGGGATAAACTATAGGTCCTAGTTATGTTGTGCTCTTGACTTCTGGGTCTTTCTCTAGGTATCGATTAAGAACTCAAACCAGGTAACCTATGTTTTCCTCTCTAGTCTTACTCTAGTTTGTACTTGAATGGGTGGTTAAATGACTAAGGATGATGAAACTAGATATTTTTTTGGGTTTGATCCTATTAGATATATGGTTCTGCCATGTCAGGATCATATGGATCTAAGGTCTATGGATTTCTTTGCGTCATTCACCTATAGGGTATCATCCTAGGTGCTACTTGAAAGGGTGGTTAAATGACTAAGGATGATGAAACTAGAGAAGCTTTTGGGTTTGATCCTATTGGATTAATGGTTCTTCCATGTCAGGATAATATGGATCTAAGGTCTACGGATTTCTCTATGCCATTCACCTGTAGGGTATCATCTTGTACAATATCGTTTTCTCTAACCTTGGTCTGGAACTTACTCAACTTTGGCTTCACAGATACAACATAAAAGGTAGAGTGAATAGCATAATTAAGAGCATAATCTATCACTTCATCAACATGTTTCTTTTTTGTTTACTCCTTATTGATACTTTTTGGTATGTATACTCATTTACAAACCACTTCTAAAGTTGCAACCATGCTTCTTGTTAGATTATTTTTATATTGTTCAAAATGACATGACTGTTAATAAGTATTGCACTGTAGAGGGGATCAATCTAGGAGAGTTCTCAACTTACCATGCAAATTATTATTCAATAAAATTTATATGAATCTTATCTCAGTTTAAATATTCATCCTATACGTTCTTAAAATCTTGTATTGTTTTCATGCATCTTTACACAAATTTGTGAACTAGTGAATTCCAATGCATGTTATTAAGTCAATATGTTTATTTTTTGTTTACTCCTTATTGATAATTTTTGGTATGTATACTCATTTAGAAACCACTTCTAAAGGTGCAACCATGCTTCTTGTTAGATTAATTTCATATTGTTCGAAATGACATGAATGTTAATAAGTTTTGCACCGTAGAGGGGATAAATCTAGGAGAGTTCTCAACTTACCATGCAAATTATTATTCAAGAAAAATTATATGAATCTTATCTCGGTTTAAATATTCATCCTATATGTTCTTAAAATCTTGTATTGTTTTTAAAATCTTGTATTGTTTTCATGCATCTTTACACAAATTTGTGAACTATTGAATTCCAGTGCATGTTATTACGTCGATGTATTTATGTACAATATTATAATATAATATTATAATATAAGATGGTGCTTAGTGGTAATATTTTGTGTTTTAATAGAGAGCACAGGGCATGTATGGTTGTGACATGTTACTAGATTAAACGAAATCAAAAGAAAATGATAGTGTTCCACCTCTTCAAAATAAATGGAACATAGGAAGGCCCATTGTAAGGCTTGGTACGCCAAGTCCAAGCATTGTCACTTTCACAACAGTTCAAGAAAAAGGATAAGATAGGATGTTGAATTCAAATGAGGAGATGGAATTATTTATACAGGGGAGAGTTAGGGCTCCTTGGGCACCCGGCGTGTGAAGAAGTGACTCCACCCCAAAGATGGATTAAAAAGTATGTTAAGAAAGTTTCTTGACAAAATACATTGGAAGAAGATGGGTACTTCACCAAACAAAAATGGGTGCATCACCAAAAAAATGAGTTGGACAAATCAAAAGGTGGCGTCGGTTGAACAAATCAACGAATATGACACCGTCTCCCATCAATTAAAAAAAGGAATACTTTTGGTGCGTGAGCTCGGTTGACCAATGGTTTAAGATTCATGGGAGAGAAATGCACTTCCATCCTTTCCATTTTACATTAACTTCTCAAATAGAGATGTCTTCTAGCCTTATTAATCCTTGTTAGATACTCCATTCCTTCAGGGGATATAATTCCTCATTATCCCCTCATGAGACTTTAGCCATGACATTATCGGTCCATATATTGATTGAAGCCCCATTCCCGAGAGACCAAGAAATATTAGATTAATTAGAGGAACAACATATTTGAGACGTTTCGAAAGAGGAGAGCCTTTATCATTTTGAAGGGGGTGTCGAGCCACCAAATTCTGGAGGCATTGAAATATCTAGAAATGAGGATGCTCTTCCACCATTATAAATCTCTTGAGACGCGTATCCAAGCTAATTTTGTTCCTAGTGAAACATTCATGAGTGTTGGATATATAATAGATGACTGGGGCGTGACGGTTTCCCTAACCATGGAAGATAGACCTACCCTACCAGTAAACCTTGATCCATTGATCAATCACGAGGTAACGTGAGCCATAGATCTGAGGGTATTCAAGAGTCCCCTTGGTCATCGAATCTATGCCAAGGTAACTTCGATGAAGTCCCATTTTAAGAGAACAGAGATGTTATAGCATCAAAATCCCCAAACGTAGAAGTTACGAAGTAATGAGAGTCACGAATCTTAAAAGTCCGTTAAGAACCCCTCTTAACCGCTTGATCATCCAGTGGAGGGACCTGCATACGGTACTTCGACGAAGTTCTGCTTTGGGAGAACAGAGCAGCCATAATGAAAAAACCTCGAAGATCGGAGCTGTGAAGTGACGAGGACCGTAGATCTAGGGACCCTTTGAGATCTCCCCACGCTGTTTGAGCTAGACCATTTTCAGCCCAATGCTAACCGCTCCGAGAGAAAAGAGCCACACCATGGATCCCCCGAATGTCGAAGTTACGAAGTAACGGAGGCTGTAGATCTAGAGGTTATGTGTACGCACCTTGACCGTGAGATCGAAGGGCTTGGAAGGCTGCTAGTCTGGGTGACATGGCACACTGACATCACACATGGTGATGTGGATCCATGTTTGGCATACCACATGTCATCGAGATTCGTACGTTTCATAGACCCTATGTGCCCATTAAATTGTGACATGTGTCACCCACTTTAGGGAGAACAAATCATCTCTACTCTGTCGCGTGTTACCCCTGGCACTTACCTGTTTTTTCCATTTGGCACGAAGAGTATTCGAGACCCACCTGTACTTTCCCCCATGTCTAACATTTCACCACGTACGAGGGTGGATCCTTCGGGAGTACGAGACTTCGAGACTCCAGAGGCTTAATGCAGTGTCGACGATAAGTTGAAAGGATCGAAGGCCAGAGCCATGTGGTGAGATTTCGAGAACTCCTTGTGGAGTTCGGGAATTTATGATTCCAGAGGAAAGGTGTGTGTAAAGGAGAAGGGAGGTTCAGTGTCGAAGCACCGAACATCAAACTTCCCTCTAGCTCATTTGTTAAATGAAGACTGTGTCTTGCTGTTGGATTGGATGATGGATGAACCTCCCCCCGTGGATGTGGGAATGTGGGGATGGTACAAATGAGGTGGAGCCATTTGAGCACCACGTGGCCCATGTTTGATAATGCTCGAAGAACTTCGGGAAGCCATAAATTGCAATCCAAAGCTCGATTTTGATTCTGGTAATAGTCGTTAGAGACCTACAGTTGAGTAGAAGAGAATGGAGATCTCAGAGAGATGATTCGAGACGACTAAAGTAACCGAAATTTTTATACCCCATCCCTATAAAGGGTACTTAGGGGTCTGGTGTGTTAGAATTCATGGTAAATAAGCATTTCTACTAGGACCAAAATCTAGTCCAAATACAAACACATTACAATGGTTCGTTTAGAAGTCCAAGCAAACTAGCATGAATGTTGATCAACTTAGTGAACTTAGAACATGTGAGTATCAATAAAGTGTGTTTAGAGACTCAAAGCCCTTTTCTTAACAATTTGATGATGTAGGCCATTTATGGAAAATGTAAAGAGAAAATCATTTGGTAAGGCATACATTTTGAAACCATCACCAACTAAAAGGCTCGCATGCTTCTCTAACTAAGTTATGGATAACTTGATAACAACTTCAGAAAGAACTCGCCCTACGAAATATCCTAGCGGCATTTCCTCCCTATAAACGTTACATGAAGTATCAAACTAGTCAATAACAATTTCCACAGTAATAAAGGGTTTGTATATAACAATACCTGGCAATGATAGATTTTGGATACAAACTTGTACGGTGCCTTTCGTGGAACTATCACTGATTCCTCGATCTACCCTGACACTTTGTAAAAAGGTGATTGCATTCTCTTGTCACAGGATATAGTCATTGAGGCTTCCTTGCTATCATAAAAATGAGAGCATTGTCTTGTGACATGATATCGGTTTGAAGCTTCATTGCTATCGTATGATGAAAGTTGTGCAACGATTCAAGACCAGCTAAGCTAAAAATGAATACAGAGAACCGACCCAACATTTCTTTCCTCACGCCAGCCATATCCAAAACCCTAGGGCCATTCACTATGGCTTTCGTTTTTCCTAACCTGATCTTATCCCTAGAAAATTTATGTGGTACTATTTTTCATTTTATTCTGTGAACTTTTCTTAAGCCCTTATTAAAAGTGTCCGTCCACAAGATCTCTAACTTTTTGCGACTAGAGAGAAATCGTGTCAGTAATTTTATTATTAGTAGCGGAACAAATGTGCCTCTTGTAATAGCAAAATCCAGTAGCGACGACAGGTCCTACAAAATAACGAATACTGCGAGAGTCCAAATCGTGCTAACAGACTGACTTGGCACTAATAAAATAAGTCAAATCCCAAATGATAATTGGCATCTCAAGTTCTCAATGGAACCTCATAAAGGGGAACACAGTGGTCCCTCCAGTAAGATCCCATACACACCATTGTCAGAAATCAACTGGCAGACGATAAAGGAAGCCCGATTTCCTTTACCCCCAACGATGGAAGTCTATATACTAGTTTTAAGACAATCAAGTGCGTGTAGCACAGAAAAAACACCTCCTCGAAAGATATTGCTCCTTACAAAACTAAATACAGGACTGTTACTCTACTGACATCAACAGGATTCAAAATACAACGCAAGTTGGAATTGTTTGTTTGTGATCAGATCAGTACCGGTAGTAAATTATTTATAAAATATTTATCTTTAACACTAGATTTATCCAGTTGAGAAAGTGTAGTAAATTACTTATAATTTTTTGTTTCTTAACACTGGACCGATCCAGTTGAGAAAGTGATTGAGGTTTGCACCTATCCCTCTAAGAACTAAAGATAATGTTAATATGCATCGAATCTAGTTTTAATATGGGGCAGCCAGGTAGAAATGAGTGTAACCGGTTGTCATCTATCCATGATGAATCTCAATTGAAATAATATTTTAATTGGCTACCGCCAAGGGTCTTATTAATGTTCCTACCTATGAGGATTTAGATTTGAACTTCTCCCTTTAAGCACTGAATAAATCTAGTATTAAGATAGATCCAATCTAGATAATGTTAACTAATCCAGCGGTTTAACTTAATCCGGCGGTTTAACTCTCCGTAATTGTATCCACCCATAATTTGAATTGTCCGTAATTGTATCCACCCATAATTTTAACTGTCCGTAATTGTCTTATACTATATTTATTCGCTTCACATTAATAAAAAGAATAATGTTCTTGGTGTGAATGGTGGAGTTCTGTTATCTGGCCTGTGTACAGTGGTATGAGAGCCACATTATTTTTTTACCCACTTTTTATTTTAAAACTCCATGTTATTGTGTGCCTCGTGAGCTCCAGATTTGAGAGGAGCCACCTGTGACTGTGCAGTTGCAGTGTAATTGCAATTGCAGCGAAGGAACAGCAAGTGCCCGAAGGCCCTCCAGGTTTTAGTCACTAAGCTTGTGTACGGGAGCAGCTATGAGCAGTTTACAGAGCAGCCAAGGTCAAAGGTGTTGTGAGATTTTATTTTCTTTTTCTTGTGCAAGTGGACTTTCATTTACAGAAATTAGTTTACAATGCATTCATTAGTATCAATTGTGGGAGTAGTGCTCTCCGGACAAGAAAATTACCAAGAATGGTTTCAAAAAATAAAAAAATACTCTTATTTTCAATGATTTATGGGAGGAAATTTGTGAAGGCAAGGATGACAATGACCCAAAGCAACCTACAGATGCCAGACAACTTGTAATTTGGAAGAGTAAAGATAAAAAGGCACATGCTTTAATTTCTGCCTCAGTCACTGAAGAGGTAAGAAGACATATTATTTCCAGCACCAGAACATTTAAAGCATTAGAGAGATTAAAAGATCTTTATGACTCCCATTCAGAGCTGGAAATTATACAATTGTTGATGAAGTTGTTTAATATGGAACTGAAAGACAATAATCCCATGAAGTTAGCTTCCGAAATTAAAGCTCTTTTTCATGATATTGACTCAACTTGTGTCAAAGTTGATTTACAACTCACAACATTTATTAAAGCCCTATATCCTACCTATTCACACTACTTAGAGTTTGTTCAAGCTAGTGGACAGATGAAAGACATGAATTTTGATACTCTTGTAGACAAAATTGCCGAAAGAGAGAAAGATTTTGGGAATAAGGAATCTTTTTCCACTTCCATAGTTGAGACTTTCTGTCTTGCACAGAAAGAGCATAAACCTAAAGGAGAGTTTGCTGGATTTGACAATAGTCACAGAGGTCATGGTAGGAGACCATTTAGAGGCAGGGGGGGTCATTATCATCAAGGAGACAAACAACAAGATGATAGACGTCAAAAACATTTTCAGAATGATAAACAATCTCTTAAGTGTTATAGGTGTGGTAAACTAGGTCATAAATCTTCTCATTGTCGCACTCCTTGGGAAAGGATTAGTGAGAAGAAAGAGCAACAATCTCCAGACAAAGGCAAACCACCTGAATCTACCAACTATATTGTTGCACATTGTAATCTTAGTATCAATG
>JASDQU010209083.1:34192-46855 GCA_032191745.1 Picea mariana
AATCGACATTAGTTCCAATATCAATTTAAAGCATTAAAGTGCATAAAAATAGCTTGAAATGCAAAGATACCTTAAGTAACCCCATTGAATGGTAGGGAGATGTTAATTATGTCAAAACGAGGCCAAAAGGGTGGTATTGGCATATAAATGGAGGTCTTTGGAATATAATATAGGCAAAAAATATGATCAAAACCGGAGACCAACAAGGCTTGCAGAGCCAAGTGTAAGTTGATGTAAGAAGTTATAGAAGTCTTTGTGTTGTATCACAAGGGAGAAGGATCTAGCAAGCTCCGCAAATCTTCTGTCCTATGCAAAGAAGCATTTTGTGGCTCTGTGTTGTAACTGATTGGAAACGCTAATAAAGAAGAAGAGTTGGTGCACGTAGCCCTAGGGTGGGGTGAACCACGTAAATCCTATGTGTTATGCTTTGTGCTTTGATTTGATGTGCTTATCTCTACTTATGCTAAGTTCTTTGATGTATTCAAATAGATCTATCTATGCTTTGTTCTTCTTAGATGAGTATGAATGTTATATCTGACATATATGAAGATCCTTAGTGTTATTCTACTGGATCTGATCTTTTTTACTCTTGCTAAGTGCTGAAATATCTTATATCTAAGTGAATGTTGTGATGCTCTGTGCTATCTGTGAAGTATAATAAAGGTTGAATGTTGATGAATGATCAATGCTAAGTACTCTGTAGGCGATATAATCACATATCTGTGTCCCAGCTAAGGTTGCAGACACATAAGTCTTGCAAGCACACTTGCCTCTACCTCAGGTGAGACTTCATCTGCTTCGCAGGTGTTGCCGAAAGGGCTGGTAGTTAGGATTTTGTTGGTGTGTTGTTGTAGCGTTGAACCCTAGGTCTTACGCTGTGTGCAAACAAGGGACTAAAGAAAATCCCCAAAATATTAACTTGGGAATGAGATGCTCCGAGCAAGAATGATCTACTTTTATAAAAAAATTTAAATAATTCAAAGACATTTTTACTTGGACGTATGATGATTTGAAAACATTTGATCATAATATAATACAACATGTCATCCCCATGAAACCACAAACTTGGCCTTTTCAGCAGAAATTAAGAAAGATGCACCCCAAGTTGGAACCCACTGTCAAGAAAGAACTGAATAAATTACTAAATGAAAAGATAATTTCCCCGATGAAACACACACAATGGGTGTCTAATCTAGTTCATGTAAGGAAGAAAAGTGGTAAAATTTGACTCTGTGTTGACTTTCGTAACTTGAACCGAGCCTCTGATAAAGATAACTATCTCGTTCCTCCAATGGAACAAATTCTTCAATAGTTATATGGTTCATAAAGACTATCTCTATTAGATGGTTTTTCGAGATACAACCAGGTCCTCATGTCTCCCTCGGACCAGCTCAAAACCACTTTTCGTACCCCATGGGGGACTTATGCCTACCAGAAGATGCCTTTTGGGCTCATAAATGTCAGGGCCACTTTCCATAGAGCAATGGACATTGGTTTTCATGGTCTCCTAAATCAATCAGTAGTGGTCTATCTTGATGGCGTTACCATTTTCTCTAAAAAAGAGAAAGATCACTTGTCTCACCTTAGGGTTGTCCTAGAACGATGTCGCAAGTATGGCATATCTCTCAACCCTAATAAATCATTCTTTGAAATAGAGAAAGGAAAACTAATTGGATTCATAGTGTCCAAAGACGGAATGATTATTGATCCTGAAGGAAGCCAAGATATTGCCAAACTTCCCCCTCCCTCCTCCAAAAAATCCATCCAGTCCTTTTTAGGCAAGATTAATTTTGTCAGAAGATTTGTCCCAAGTTTCTCAGAAATGGTAATACCTTTACATAATTTAATTAAAAATGATGTTCAATATCATTGGGGACCCCAAGAAAGTCAAGATTTTGATTCTATTAGAAAATCAATAACATAAGCTCCTTCCTTGATGAGTCTCGATTTCTCGTAGGATTTCACTCTTTACACTTTTGCATCCGACCAATATTATGTTGTTGTGTTAATACAAAAGAATTTTGAAAGCAATGAAATCCCCATTGCCTTCATGAGCTCATCTTTCAAAGGGGAAGATCTGAATTACCCGTTTGTAGATCAACATGCATATGTTGTTTTTAAAGCAGTGAAACACTTCTGGTCATATTTGCTGAAATCTAGAACTAAGGTCATCATTCCTTACCACAAGAATATGACCTCGAAATAACTCCTGCACAAATTGTTAGAGGTCAAGGCCTATGTAAAGTAGTGGTTGATTCAGTTGAAGGATAGGAAAGTCAAATTAACATCTCAATTGTAAATCAGCACAACGGGAAACAAATATGTTGTACACAATTTGTTGCTAATTATTGGTATGATGATATTAAATTTTATTTGACACATAGATATTCTCCTCGCTATCTTGATCCTAAAAACAGAAGAGCACTCAGGTTAAAATATGCATCTTTCCAACTCATAAATGATGTATTGTTTCAAAATAATTTCGATGGTGTTCTTATGCGTTGTTTAGAATAAGAGGAATCAGAAAAAGTGCTATCTGAACTTCATGCAGGTGCAGCTGGTGGACACTTCAGTGGAGACACCACTTCTCAAAAAGTGTTAAGAGCTGGGTACTATTGGCCCACTTTGTTTAAATATGCCCACACTTTATGTCGTAAATGTATAATTTGCCAAAAGGCTTCAGGACAAGTCAAGAAGGCAACATTTCCTTTGCAGCCTGCCACTGTAGATTTCCCTTTTTAGTAATGGGGTTTTGACATGATAGGACCGATTAATCCTTCTTCTTCATGGAAACATAAGTATGTTAGTACAACAACTGATTATTTTATCAGATGGTCTGAAGCTACACCTTTGAAAGTGGTAAATACGAATCAGGTAGCAAATCATTACTCGATTCAGCATTCTCGAATGTCTAGTCTTTGATAACACATATTATTTCTCATCCCTGGATATGAATGTTTTCGCTTTATAAAAAGGGATTAAATTGAAATATTCTGCCAGCTACTACCCCCAAGGAAATGGTCTAGCAGAATCAACAAACAAAAATTTGATCAAGATCATTAAGAGGACAGTTTCTAAAAACCACAAGAACTGGCACAATGCACTATTTAATGCACTCTAGGCTGATAGAGTGACACCAAAAACCTCTGTTGGTAATTCCTCTTTCTTTCTTGTCTACGAAAGAGAAGTGATTCTCCCTCCACATGTTCTGCTTTCTTCTCTGCAATTATCGCAGAAATTTCAAGAGGAATGCCCTCCCCTTGAAAGTCGAATTAATTCCTTATTAAAACTGGAGGAAGTAAGAGCACAAGCAAAGAAGAAGCTGGATCAACATTAGCAGATTTTAAAAATATGGTTTGATTCAAACTCTTCTTCAGATAGGAACTTCGAGGTAGGAGATTTGGTTCTCAAATGGGATAAACCCCACGAGGGAAAAGGGGAACACGCCAAATTCCAAAATCTGTGGTTGGGGCCATTCGTAATTTCTGAAAAAACTAGGTCCCAGCTCTTTTTTTCTACACAATTTGGAGGAACAGACAGACACTTACCCGGTGAATGGCCAAGCTCTCAAAAGGTATTTCTCCTTATGGTTCCAGAGCCACTTCTTTGTATATATTTTTCTGTTTTAATTTTGTTTTTGTCTTTTGATTTTGGTTCTTTTGATTTTGCTTGTTTTCACTGGTTTCTGAATAAATTTATGTCTTGGTCACCATTTAGTCCATGAAAGGAAACCATAAGTCTCATAATAAAGCAACAATCGAGGTCATTTCAAGGCATCAGTGCTGTAAATTGTTAAAACTTGGACTAGTAAAGGAAACTTTCTGTTCAAAATAGTCTTCCTGGTTTCACTTTATAATCATGAGAAGATACGATCATCCTTAAAACTCTTTATGATGTCCCTATTTTTAAAGAAAACAACTCAATTATGCCTTCCTGTCCTCCAAAATTTATTCTTATCATAAAACTAAGTTCATATCATGATGAAGGTCATCAAACAAGAATTTAAATTGAAAAATATAAAGTTGTTCGAAGTCTGAAATTTTTAGCATCACCCCGCTCTCCTGAAGATCATAAAGTTTATGTCAAATTGCCAATAACTTATAGAGAGATGAAAGCACTGTAAAGTGTGGGAAGTGTCTGTAAATCCACTGAGATACTAAACAGGTCTTTAGGAAACAGGTAAATGCATGCATGATTCCAAGGCAACTTTGTTGGGGTACTAAGCAGGCCTACTGGTAGCGAAGCAATGTCGGGTTCAAGAAAATTATTAGGTATAACCTTTGGTATCAATCGTAAGATGTCCTTCATCTTGAATTGATAATTCTTGGATAGGGTAGAGGTGTCAGAGTGGGTTAATTTACATCCCTATCGAGGCTATGGACATCTGCTAGAAGTAGTGGCCCTGTCAACAGTATTGGAGTCATTTGCCTAAACATTGTCTCACTTGTAATTAAAACTTGTCACCGGTTTGCATTTGGACCGAAACACATCTGACACTAGACTGTGTGATTTTTTATTTTGATTGGGATGCTTGATTTGTTGTCGACTATTTCTTTAATTTTTCAATCATTCTAATCTGCCATAACATGAACTTTTTGGTGATGCAGAGATAACTGCTTCTCCCAGTAAGTCGCCATTGTTGGTAGCCCCACATGATTTCATTATTTGAATGAGAAATTACATTTTCTATAGTTACCTTCACCTCATCTTGTAAATATTATCATTTTGAGATGATTGCTAGATTTAAAAAATGTTCATTAATTCTTTAAAGTTTGCATTTTCGTTTTTTTTTATGTTTGATTCATGATTGAAAGCATGAATCAAATATGAAAACTTAGCTTCATATTATATTTATATACAAGGTATTCTTTTTAAGGGTCATCGTGCTTATATCCAATCTAAATCTAACACTTGAATGACTTACCTTTGGAATGTTTTGAATATTGATATAATTTTTATATTCTTAGATGTTTTGCATTTGAATTATGAGGATTTTTGTGTTGATATATTTAAATCCTTTGCAAAAACAATGGTCGTGCTAGTAGTCATGTTAATCAATGTGCAACTACTATACTATGTACTTAACCAACCTTTCTAACACAGTGAATTAATGAGCCTTTCATTACGGGTATAGGTTATCAATTTTGTGTGTCGGGTTTTCGTTATCAGGAGTGGTAAAGCTTCATGATCAAACCCTCGATTTTCATGCTATGATTACACACAGGATTCATTATGGTTGTTTCCATTTTTATCCATTCGGATCTGTTCCTTTTGCTCCTACCACCCAAACCTAGAACTGTTCTGAGTCATCCCTGTCACATTCTAGTCGCGTTTGTTATGGCTCCTATTGTGCTCTTGGAGTCGAATGGTTGTCGGGCATTGCTCTATCATGACGATGCAATTGAAGATTTAAAGAGCAAAGGTTGGGATGCCTTCCTTAAACGATTTGAAGGCTATAACCTTCAGGTTGCGAAGGATTTTGCACAGACCTTCAATGGGTGCAAAGCGAAAATTGGGGATACCCAGTTAGAGGTAACCGAGGAGTTTGTGAGTAAAGAAATAGAGTTTCCCTCCATTGGTTTGAAATGTTTCAAAATCTCAAAGATCGAAGAAGTGCCATGGAGCCTCTTCATGATCTCTAGGAAAATCAATTGTTGCGAACAAGTATCCCTTTTTCTTTGCTTAAACATAGGTGGCACGGTTTGTTGTTGATCCTCAAACAATTTGTGACCTGTGAGGGTCATTATGGTTTAGTTTTTCTCTATCATATAAGACTACTTATGCATTTCATAGGTTTTCAATTACATGTGCCTTTCTATCTATTGAGAAGACTGTACAAAATGTCTAAAAGGTATAAGAGATAGAGCCTTGAATCTAGTCTTTTCCACCACAACTTGATTAAAATTCTATTGATTCACCATTTGAAAACTGTGTGTAATTGTTGGGATGGAGTTTTAACAAGAAATGGTTTTTCTACGACCATTCCTATAGAAATACCTAATTCGGGTGAACCACTGATGAAAAAACAGTTTGACATTCCAAATAGTGAGCCAGACTCTCTAAACATAAACCCTCCAGATGAGGTAATTCCAAGTCAGTCTTCACATGAGCAATAGGATATTGAATTCGAGTTAAGTGAACCTCCTATGCCTGAATTAGATGCTGGCCATAACACCACTGTGAAACCCAATGTCAAAAAATCTTGCAAACAGACAAAACAAAAACACACAGCATTAGGGTTTCAGACCAAAAGAGTTGTCCATCTTTATTTCGAGAAAATTGAGGAATCAGAAAGACGCTCATTTGAGCTCGATCGGCCCAATCGAGGTCAATAAGGTCTCAGACTCCAAAATAGAATATTTCTTGTCTTTAGAAGACCCGGATTGTCAAAGATATGATCATGCTTAACTCTATGACTTTGTTACCAATCTTCCACCGTGTCTCAAGGGTAAGGAGGGGTTCACTGGTATTGGTCTTGGTCAAGGGCATGTAACAGATAAGGTCAATACAACCAGGCTTGACTGTACACTTCATCAATATATCGTTCCTCCTGTACAATGTGAGGTTTGTTTACACTGGATTGAATGGTATTACACCGATATACCCATCCTTCAAGCTCGGATTAAAACCCTCATAGCTCAAAGTGAATCGTTGAGACAAGAAAATATCAACCTCAGAGAAAACACCGAGAGGAAAGTTAAACTTCTTAAGAGGACAGGGAACATAGTGATAAAAAACACAACCAGTGTTAAAACAGTAATCAACTCAGAACTACCATGATCCATCTTTAGTCAATTGTTGAAATGTTAAATGATTTTTTCCTCTTAATATATTCCTATTATCTATTTTTAATCGAATCAGTTTGTAATTGGATTTTGTTTGTTAAGATAAGACTGGCTACAAAATCTTTCGATTCTGTAGCCAAGTCATTTTTAAATATAAAATTAGAAATTAGCTATTAGAATTTGTCTAACTTATTCTTGTTTGTTTTTCAGGAGATAATAGATCCTGTTGTTGATCATCTGGGGGAGAACCTATTCGATTATGCATTTGAATGACTAGTATTTCCTTTTTGTTTTCTTTGTTAAAACTTTTATTAATTTTTTAAGAATCAACTTTGTTATGAGTGGTTGTTAGCCCTCTATTTTTGTAATATTTTTTATCTCATGAAATCCTATCCTATCCTAGGAGATAGGAAGATGGGATTACAAAATACTTTAATTATTCTTCATTTTAGAAGGGAAGACATCTTTTCCTGGAACGGGTTATGGACAAATGATTTCCAGAACTTAATGGAACAACTTATAAGAGTTCGGCTTTAGACCTATGTGAATGATGTCTCATTTATGTTTTGTCTCTATTATTTTGGAATAGTAATGTGTTGCATAGTTTTAGTCTCTATGAAATGTGATATTCCATCTTATTTGACATTTTAAAGGTTGTCTTTAATTTTTGTTTCAATTAATTATCACTGTGATCATCATATCAATTGGCAGATTATGATTTTTATCTGATGTTAGTTGATTGATAATATGAACATTTTACATTAAGATTTATATTACTTTGATTGTTCATAATTATAAGATCATTGTGTATACTTGTTTATTATTTTGTTCTCATATCCTAGCTGCCAACAAACATTCTAGAGTTTGTTCTGGAGGCATCATCATAAGCATGTCACATATTTTTCTTACAGGCAGAACAACTGGAGTATCTGACTGCACAAAAGACATAGACATGATATAGAATTCAGGTTAGCTTTATTTAATTTCTGTCATTTTATGTATTAGTGAAATAGAAAGGTTTTAGATTGGCTTTGACCATCTGTACATCCTTGTTTCATAACTTAGTTAATTCAAGTTTTATTATATTTATAATTAGAAAACAAAAAATACAAAAATGTGCTTTCTTTATCTGCTTTTGAAAACAATTATCTTTACATTCATTTTGCAAGGTTTTCATTAAAACTTGCAACCTATAATTTTTTTTCATAAGTGATATGTTTATTAGTTAGTTTATTTCTTTTTTTTATTTTAGGACCTTAGATTGGCTAACAGAGCCATTAAAACCATCAGAACAAGTTACACCAAACGGCTTGGGTTATTTAGACAACCCCGAACCGGACCTATTCTTCTAGTTGCCTGTCAAATTTTCCCATCAACAAGTATGTCTAATGGTAATTTTATGGGTATTACTGACTGTGTGAGTTGATGCTTGATGGGTTCATTTTCAATCAAGATCGATCCAATAAATTCAAGGTCACTAAGAAAGACAAATTGTAATGGATTAATGACGAACATTGTGGTCCTAATGGAATTATAGACCCCCCCATACTACTATCCTCGAGGAAATTGATGCCCCCAATGATGGTATAAATGTTGTTCACTAAGCCAAACCTAGGATTAAAGTTCCAACCAAAAGTAAAACCAGTGTTAGGTATTGTTGGACTACCTAGGGGTATACTAGAAATAGGCGGGAAACCACTCCCAGCAGTAAAACCAAGGTTTTTTCCTCTACTGAAAATGAATCCAGAGATAGGCACCGATGGAATGATAGTGGGCATACTAAATATTGGTAAAATAGTGGAAGGAAGAGATGTGACAAGTAGCATTCCCCAAAGGGAACACCTGATGTTTGAGGTATAGAAGTGGATGTATCTATCCCACTAACTAGTGGAATGGAGATGGCCATTATGACTCCTCCAATCACATTAGGGGATGTGGGAATAGGTCCTCCCATATTAGATGACCCACTAATTCCTGACATCATGTGAGGATTGCTAAAAATGAAAAAGGATCACTAAAATGATGTCCACCTAATTGAATAAGTAAAGGGTTTAAAGGCTCTATGATGTGGGATCTCCCAATGAAGTGGGAAATCCCACTCATGAGCCAAGTTCATACACAAAGTGCTAAATGAAAACTCAGAGTGAATTTTTATATTCTTTTCAAGTGCAAATTAAGTCAATTTTAGCGATGAAAAATATTTTGCATTATCAAATACTAAAGATTGGGGAATGCAAAACCTGGTAATGATGTGGGATTTAAGGAAAGAAATCACATGGTTTTTATTTACTATTTTCAAAGGCACAAATTCAATCCACCTTTTGAAGTAATCAGTTGCTTTCAATAAATATTTATGGAGTTGGGAGGAATTAGGATTGATTTCCCCAATGATGTCTAAACCCCACTATTGAAAGGGACTTTCAACTGATATAGGTTGTAAAGGAAAAACATGCCTCTTTTCCCTCTTGGATGACTTATGACAAATATTGCATTTTCTTGCATATGAATGGGAATCTTTGAACATTGTAGGCTAGTAATATCCTTCCCTAAGAACTCTGTGTGTTGTGGTGTCCCCTTCAAAATTTCCTTGAGCAAGACCATCATGCAACTCATAGTAGACCTTTTCTACATCTGATTTTTCAAGATATCTTAGAAGAACATCATCATAATTTCTTTTAAAAATAATTTCATTGATGAGTTGGTATTGTGTTGATTTCAGTCTGAGAGATATCCTCTTTCTAGGTTCCAAGTATATGGGGGAACTACCAGGAGTTAGGAAATATTTCAACTCATAGTACCAAGAGTTAGTGGGAGCAGGGATGTAATGAATTGCATCCACAATTAGGGATGTCTGGTTATACATGTCTTCCTTATCATTCTAGCATTAGAGTCCTTAAACTTTCACTATTTTGGCAAGATTTATCTCTAGGTCGTACTCTTGTAAGGTATTCATCTAGCGAGCTTGTTTCTCTCCCAAAAAATTTTTTACTAGCAAATTTCTCACTACATAGTACAACACCATTACCTTGGTTCTATATTTAAGAAGATAAGGTCTGAAGGGTAAATGATTTATTTCTCTAAAGACATCATATGCATGTGTATCCACTTTAGGATAGTTCTTCCCAACTCCTTGTATCCCTAAACTCATGAATGCAATAGGGAATTCATTTCCTTCATCATCTTTCTGAGTGAGAACTACTGTGAATGCAGTGTCGAAAGCAAATGTATACAAGATGAAATCTTATTTAAAATCATGGATACTTAAAGAAGGAACTTTTTCTATTTCTTCCCTAATTTTAATGAAGGATTATTTTTTTGTAGGGCCCCATTTGGATTCATCATTCTTCTTGATCATGTGTTGCAAAGGCTTCACAGTTTTAGAAACATTTGGGACAAATCTGCGCACAAAATTAATTTTTCCTAGGAAAGATTGCATAGATTTCTTATTATATGGGAAGACAATATTTGATATAGCCTCACTTCTTTCTGGATCAATCGTAGTTCCTAATTTGGATACCAAAACATAGAAATTTTCCTTCATCTACTGTAAAAATGGATTTCTCGAGGTTAAGAGAAATATCATATCTTCTACATCTATCAAATATTTTCCTAAGATGATGAACATATTATTTTATATTCTTCAAGAATATAGTGACATCATATAGGTATACTACAATAGATTTATCAATCAATCCCCTGAATGCTAAGTCCATAGCTCTCTAAAATGTAGCCCCAACATTTATGAGTCCAAATGGCATCTGTCTATAGGCATGTGTTCCCCATTTAGTTCTAAAGGTAGTTGTCAACTAATCATCATGGGAAACCAGGACTTGGTTATATCCTGAGAAACCATCTAGGAGAGATAGAAATTCAGATCAAGAGACACACTATAAAATTTGGTCCATAAGAGGAATGAGATAATTATCTTTCTTAGAGGCTCTATTTAAATTCTTGAAATCAACACATAGTTTAATATATCCATTTTTCTTCCTCACAGGGACTACGTTGGCTATCCATCATGTATGTCTTACAAGGAAAATAATTTTAGCATCCAATAACATGTTCAATTCACCTTTGACAAGAGGTTCCATATTTGGATGCATTTTCCTTAATTTATGCTAAAATGGTTTTGTATCAGGTTTCATTGGGATTACATGTTGGATGATGTTAGTGTCAAAAAATTTTAGATTATCATATGTCCATGAAAATATATCTTTATATTCTCTTAACAAACTAATAAAGACATGCTTTTCAGCAGGAGAGAAACTGGTTCTAAGATTGACCATTTGAGGGTTCTTATATGTTCCCAAGTTAATTACCTCATACTGCATGGATGAAATATTTGTCTTGTAGTTAGTTACCTTCTTGAACTTATCCTAAAGGTCATATAGATTTTCTAACCTCACCAAATATTTTGGAATGGAGTTCTTTGAGGTTTTCTTATCTTTAACATCTTGATTTGAAGGGTGCATTGTCTAACTGTCCAATGCTTGATCATGGTGCACCTCATCAATGGTAGAATATTTAAAGTTATATTTCATTATTAGGAAGATGATGATCTATTGATCATCACCAAATACCCTCTAATTGGTAACATTGTCTAGTAATGAGGGCATGTATAACAATTCCACAAAAAAAGTGTCAGGCATTAATCCTTCTGATGGAATTAATCTAAAGGCTACATTAGCTAAACATTTAGCATCAAAATTCATTATTCAAGGAATAGGAATAATGTTAAAAGCCTCAAAAATTTTAATCAATTTCCATATCTCTTTCTGGTAGTTTTTAAGGTGATTGGAAATGCAATGTACAATGTTGTGTACCTATCTAATATTTATCTTAGAGTCACCAAAAAATTTCAAAATTTTCACCTGCATGTCAGTTGTTTTTCTTAGCCCCTGAATCAGGGCATCATACACGGCAGTATTATTTTTGCATTCAAATTATAACCTACATGTTATTAATAATTTCTTACCTTTAGGGTCTTTAAGAATGAAACTAGTAGTTTCACCCTCATTAGACTTGGATCCATCAAAAAACAAAGTCCACATGTTAGGGTCTGAACCTAACATAGTGCTTTTAAATAGGTTAGCATATTCATTCGAGTTAGTCTTTACATATATAACTAAATTAGTATATTTACCATCTAGTATATTACAGTTAGTCTCAATAATCTGGGTACAATGGAGGATTTCAAATTTCTTGTTTATTTCCACGTGTGCAGATGTATCAGTAGTAAAATTTCCAAAGAAAGTATCTGAGTAGTAGTTTCCCAAGATTGAATGATTGAACATTGTGTGCCCATTGGGATAATTGAGATATGTTAAAATGTGTTTCATATAACTCTCTTGATCCACTCTTATTTGGTCTTGTTTACCATTATAGGGAAGCCACAGATGAGACCAGTCAGTGGAAAAATATCCTTTTAAAAGTGTAGACCAGTCTCTACTCAATAGGAGTCCATATGATTAAGGAATGTCTACCAAAATGATATCGATTATTTGATGGAATTTAGGATTGGAATCCAGCCTTATCAAAACATTTTTCAATTCTCCAAAAACCTTCACATTTGACCTGTCCAATTATACAATTTGAGTGTCACATTTCCTTGGTTCATAATTCAACTTTTGGCACACAACATAAGGAATTATATTTGATGAGGCACCAGATGTTGGATTACTGAGAGGGGGGGTGAATTAGTAATAGTGTAATTATAATCATTTTTCTTCAAATGTTATATCAATGTAGAATTATTATCCAATAATGAGCAGTAAGAAATAAACAATCACACACATACACAATACAACAGTGTTTTATGTGGAAACCCAAATAGGGAGAAAACCACAGAATGCTTTTTCTTATATGTCTTGAAGAATTA
>JASDQU010209084.1:5031-28059 GCA_032191745.1 Picea mariana
TTAGTGTAAAGAATGTTATAATTTGTAAATATTTAATTCTTATTTCAAACATTAATTAAAACTAAAAACAAGAAAAAAAAATCAACCTTTATGTATACGTGATGATGAACCATATTACATACCTTAGGATCTCTGTCATACAACTGTTTGACAAACCATTCAAAACCTTTAAGTTCACCAACAATAATGTAGTAGAAAGAAGATTTGCTTTTGAACCTTCATAAAGTGGGTTTTCTGCCTTTTCTAGCAGAGGTACATCAAGATCACCAAGGTCCTCATCATCATCCTCGTTTGGCCGAGCGAACGAGTCTTGGATCAATTCATTTGCCCCATCGTCTTCAACTATATTGTTATTATTGCCATCTTCTTCTATAGGATCATTAACTTGATCTTCAATATTCAACACTCCAAATTCCTTGGCACCTTGTAGTACAACATCATTTTTTCTAGTACTTGGCACGTTTGGACGCTTAGGGGGGCAACCTAACTTTATAATTACAAACAGTCATGCAAAATTAGTGTACTGCATAAGAAATATTTAAACAATATAAAATTTTATAAATACAATCAATATAAAGATATAATAATGAATATATAGTTTACCAAGGGATGATATTCATTTGGTCCACCTTCAACGTGCCCATGGGTTCTGCAATGTCTTACAGCTATTTGTATTAAAATTCTTCTGACTTTTGTGCTCCCTCATTTAGCGCAAGGGCAATAACATCTCTCGTCACCTTGTCCATAATATCTCCACATTCTTCACCACAACCAAAATATTGAGACTATTATGTTATAAAGTTCAGTGATGATGTGCTAGATCTATTCGATTCTTGAAATGCAATAGACCAAACCATACAATATATTTTACCACATAAGCTTCAAAGCTTCACCATAACCAATTAACATAATAGAACTAGGGAAAGAGATCAAGTCACATATAATCATGGAAAAATTAGCATGTTCACAGATGACATAAAATCTACATAAATGTATAAGGTTATAAAATATTAAAGGAAACAAAAGAAAAAAAATATTTAACTAACCTTCAAAGTCTAAAAACCTCTTGCACGCCTTGAACAATGATCACAAAACTAAGCTGTGTAGATCAAAGATCAGTTTGATCTCTTAATCAACAAGCAAACCTTCACATAAAAACAAAGATTAGCAGAGCTATAACACATAAAAGATGTTGCAACTATAAAAAAATAGTCTAAATTCGGTTCAAATTAACCAATTTATACATTCGTCATCGTCGGAATTCCGACAACTATAACCCTAAATTAAGTTTGACCATTTCGATGTCAATGACCGTTATGTTGACCTACAAACGGATATATTAAAGTGTTGGAATTGGGTGTCATACTTCCGACGACCTTCGAACACGTCAGAAATCTGACATTATTGGGACTAATTTAAAAAAAAAAAACAGTAAAATTTCATTTTTTTTTTATTTTTTTCGACAAAAAATTTGATTTTATCACAATCGTCGTAATAGTTCATCGATTTTTTAGCCTATATGTAATAGTGTGAGATGCATTGTCATGTACTAAATTTTATTCACAACTGCAAGTTATGAGAGTCCTAGCATGGATATTATTGACTAGATGCACTGGATCCTTGGAAGGGGGTGTACAACCTGAGGGACTGTGTGGAAGAGAATGAGATCCATTATCTTGGGTTTTATAGGTTGGAGAGAAATATTCGGTGTAGTTTGGATTGTTGTGTGTTGAGAAACTTGTGATAACTTGAGTGATGATTGGTTTGGAAAGTTGAGTGACACCCTTGAACTATCCTTTTGGATTCATAGCCCTAGCTTGGGTGTGACCTGTTGTTGAGACTTGGAACAACAATGTCTACGGTTGGGTGAAACATCCTTAGTCTATAGCCAATTGGTGAATGGTTTTGGTTAATATAAGTTCTCTCTATCATGGTTTCTTTATTGGTATATTTATTTTTTTTGTGTATTAACTAGTCTCTGATATTCATTTGTACAATGTCCATGCTTGTTGGTTATTATTTTTCATGGCATGTTTAAGCATTCTTTTAAAGTCTAGCATGAATCTTGATTATTGCATGCATTGTTATGGTGTTTCTTTCATGTTTATTTATTAAATAATTGGTATCATATTTCAAATTAGTTATGAAGTGAGTTTTTGGAGTAGTGTTCCCAGCCTATGGGTGGTTGGGTACATTACAGTTTTGAACCTTCTAAAATATTCTTGAAAGTACATACGTAGCTAGCCCCATATGCATGAGTAATGGGGGATGATGTGGCATCCTCTCATACCATGGTGGTCAACACAGTAGGTCAACTTCTGGGAGGCATAACTTTTTCATATGAACTTTGATTGATGCATGGTATGCACCATTGGAAAGAAATTGGAGTGTAGAATATTGTAGGTGTGCTTGTGTTCCAGACACCAAAACCCCCCAAAAAGTTGTTTAATGCCTTAAAATGGCTCCGAAAGGTTCCAAACCCCAATTTTCCAAATTGGGACCTACCACTAAAATAGACTTGCAAGTTAAATCCTCCAAAATTTTCCACTTTGAAAGGATCGATACAGATGAAAAACAATATAATGATCTGATGTGAATCAAATGAAGAGTCTAAGGCACAAGAACTATGAACAAAGCCTATAATCCATGACTGTTCTCAGAATATAGTGTCATGAACACATTCTTGGACCACCACAAGAGACCCCAAAAATGTATCTCTATCATATTAGAGGGATATGAGTGCCATGATCAAACCACAACATAGACCCTAAATAAGAATGTGTCTTAATACCGAAACAAGAATGGTTTCAGGATCCATGGTTGGGTTTCTTTAGCATCTAAGTGGGATACAAGTGCCATGAGTACATTTTGTGTAATGGAAATGGGTCTCAAAGCCTAAACATGGTAAGGGGCGAAAACAAGGGGATTAATCTCTAAATGAAAATTATCGATCTCAGGTTCCATGGTTAGTGGAGGAAAATGATTGGGATTAAGTCCCTAAACATATCTTCTTAGGCCCAATATCCATGAAAACACATCAAACAATAGCACAGGCACTTTCCAAGGGGTCTCTAGCATCAAAGTTGGATACATACACCATTAAGAGTTTTTGTGCATTAATGATGGTTTAAAGGGATTTGACCATGGATAACAAAGAAAAATGAGTGTCCTAGAATATTTTTGAATCATCTTGAGCTCAATATCCTTAAATGAGTCCTCAAACCAACACACAAGTCCTTTGTAGGGGTTTTTGTAGGCCTTTGAGTGGGACATGGGTAGCATGAATAGGTTTTTTCCACTGGAAATGATCTTGATGCCTAAACATGATAGAGGTGGGAAAAAAAGACCTTAAGCCCTAATTGAACCTTATAAATATCAAGTGACATGAATAAAACCTAACATGAGAACTCACTATGGGGTCTTTGGCATATGAGTTGGATAAGGGCATCATTAAGATGTTTTGCATAGTATAGATAGGTCTCAAGGAATTCAACATAATCATGGTTGAAAAATATAGCTTCAATCCTTTAACCATTGTTTGGGGAGGGAAACAACAACCTCAGGACATAAACATATCTTATTAAGCTCAAGTGGCATGACTTAGTCCTTGAACCATAACACATGACCCTTGTAGTTTATGTTTGGCTTACTAGAAGGATATGGGAATAATTAATCTAGGTATTAAGCATTGGGGATGGTTCTTAAGGTATAAAAAATGTCAAGGGAGGAAAAAAAGGCCCTTAGGTATCGAATAAAGATTCTCAAAATCAAGCACCATGAAATACAACATGTCACTACACCTCTCTATGGGGTCTTTTTCATTTGATTTGGATATGGATGCCACTATAAGGTCTTACAAACCATTTATATGACATGAGTTCTTAACAATAATCAAATAATGGAAACAAGTGTCTATTATATTTTTGAAGCTTCTCGATCTCAAGAACCATGAATAAGTCCTCAAACCAATGTGCAGGAACTTTGTAGGGGGTGTTTGGCCTCTAGGTGGAATATAAGAACCATTGTAACACCCTGTTTCCCCCAGTCTATAAAAATAATTATATTGGCCAAGAACTATGGCAAAGTCAAAGACGTGAATGTTTGATTTGATGGACCTTTGTATAAAGGTCGATGAATGTAAATTATGTTATGAATATGTGTTGCATGACTGCTAGGAGGGGGATGTGATAAAAGAGACCACGATGGCTAATGAGAGGTGGTGGAAGGGACCTGGAATGGTTGTGTTAACTTCCACCGAACCAGTACTATATTGGTTTATACTTGCTCACAAACCAAAGCAACTCTCTCATTCTGGTATGGATTTCCTATCATATTGGTAGGTGCGGAGGATCCTCAAGAGTTAATGAGGGGATGGGGGTGAACTGCCCATTCGTAACAGCCCTCAGACTTGACCATGGAAAATGGAATTCGCACCACACACAACCTCGCAGACAAAAATTGGCAAGAGGGGAAATGTGGTAGGGGGGAGAGAGCAATGCGCGTGATGGGGATCGCGAAAGAGACTGGAGAAACCCTGAAAATGTAGGGAGATCTAAATACCAGGAGAAGGAGAGTAACCTTCATCTTGGATTATTTTCCTACCTCAGGAGAAGGAGAGTAACCTTCGTCCTTGATTTCTATTGAGATGGAAGTAGGATACCGAACCTCAAAGCATCATGGTCTAGCTCAGGGATGGATAGTGGTAAATCCGTTTGGAGTCATTGAGCCTATGCTTGGGTGGAAATGAGCACCCCTCTCAGTAGTTGCATCACACCTGCTAGATTTGATAAGTGTTTTATACCTTGTATTGCGAACTTAATATCATGAATGCATGCTTGTGTTTATATTCCTATAATAATTTCTGTATAAAATGATTGCCTGGTGTTTTAAACTGGAAATAATGGATGCATGTGTATGCTTATATGTCATCATTGGTTTCTGTACAAATGGTTAAGTCTGGGGATGGAAGGGTAGCTCTCTAAGGCCTCAGAGTCATGGGAGTTTGAGGCCTCGAGAAATTGAATTTTGTGATTCAAGCTCAGAAGGGATAGCGAGCCCAATTATAGAAAGGGAGAATACCCTATCATTTGGTTGACAAACAGTCAAAATCCTTTTGGGAATGCCCCAGATCTGTCGAGACCAATAGATCTATAGGAGGAGCACAAGATTTAACACCTTGACCCTTTTAGCCTTCGCATGTAGCGATGGGATCCTGGACCGTAGATCCAAGGATCTGACGGAGCCCTATTGGTCGTCGATATTAGCCTTTGTATAGGCAAGAGAGTAGTATTTCACTAACTTGCAACTTGGAGTGGTCAAGTGTAGGGTTGTATGAACTCATGATTCGTGAGATCACGACGTGATCATGACCGTTGGATCCAAGGCACGGGAGAACCGTTGGATCAGAACCTTCATGGTTATCACCTATCAGGGGTTCAAAACTTGAGAGAATTTCTTTTCGATTGTAGGAGTCATGAAGTTCCAAGCGTCGAGGGCTCGTGTAAACATGTGACCCATCCATAAGTGGGGACCACATGGGTGACAGGTGGCATAACAACAAGTGCCTAGAGAAAGGTGGGAATGGGTGACAAGTAATGGACACATGTCACCTGGGAAGGAGTCACCCATTATTGACTTATCGTATCTCAGGAAATCACAAAGGAGGAGCATGAGGGATCAACACTCCAACTCATGAAGTGACAAGATGCGAGTAGCACTAGTATTTATCTTAGGAAGTGGGTAATTGGTGGTGGACACGTGTTGCACTGGGAAAGAGTCAACCCACTGTTGACTTATCGTGGCTCGGGGTTTTGCAGGATGAAGAAGCTACACCTTGATTTCTAAGCCCGTGAAACACTGAGAGCCAAGGTCTCATTGGACGGGAGGTGGCGACACATCTCGTGAATAGAGTATAGCGGGGTTGACAAGTGGAGTATCTACGTCGTTTTGGCAGAATCCATGCAACATTGACCTCTCGCGTCTCGCAGATTCACGAAGGAGGAGAACGAGAGCTCAACACCTCAACTGGCGAGGTTACGAGTGGTCCTAGTGTTTTTCCTAGCCTACAGTTACATGTAGCAGGCACTAGTGAGGAGGGAGCCATACCCGTATAGAATCTCGGGTATCGGTGTTTGGAGAAATGGGAGTCGAGAGTCTGTATTCCCAACTCGCGAGTTGCGAAAGGAACTTGCGCTAAGGCCAGCTTGTGGTCATTGGAGGAGGATAAGTGAAGAGAGGGTCTGCGCTAGGCCCCATAGAAGTCTCAAGGATTCTGTTCATCGAAGAAAAAGGCGAAAAAAAAAGTTTTTGTAGTGGGTGTGTGACAAATTGGTATCAAAGAACGATTAAAACACTTGGCCTGCTTGGGCTTATGAATGAGTTGCGCAGAAACTCCATTTGAAGTACTCTTAAAAAGAGTAACCTTCTATCTTAACCCCTTTATCAAAAGTCAAGGTTAAGAATGAAAATTCCTATTTTGTGTATGCATTTGAAAAATATGAATTATGCGTTGGTTGTAAATGAATGTAAATATTGACTAACAACAAGTTTTTTTTTTTTTCCTGCACACAAGCAGACGATCAACCACGGGAAATTGTAGACGCATAGCATGGTGATGCACCACAAAGTGGGGGATGGCTCCCACAACAAAGATGAAGAGTCTGACGAAAGGAGAGCGGTAGAGACCCCTCCCGATATGGCTGAGACTTTGAGAAGCCTCATGGTCGAACTACAGAGCTACAAGGCTGACAATGAGAGGTTGATAAAAGAGAAAGAGAAGCAGACATAAATTAATGCAGTCTTGCTGCAGAGTTTATCTAACATACAAAGACAATTGTAGCATGAACCTGACACTAGTCACGTGGACCGACGACAGACAAAGAAAATTCAAAGTCCACCTGAGATATAGAAACATGGTCTTTTAAGTGGCCACACTAAGAAGAGAACCTCAAGAAAGGTCCACCCCCAAGATAAGGGACAAGCGTGGGATGATTCCTTGGGAAAGGAAACTAGCGACTTAGAGGGATCTTCTAGTAGTAGAACTAGTTCTTATTTGTGAAGAAAATGGAAGAAGCGAAAGCATTCCAAAAGTCACAATCTCGAAGAATTCAAGAAGGATAAACCACCCTCTTTTGACGGTGAAATAAAGAAAGGGGAGGAAGCGAAGGCCTAGCTTCTTGGACTAAATAAGTATTTTAGAGTCCATGACTTCTCAGAAAACTTGAAGGCCCGAGTATCCACTTTCAACTTGAATGGAAAGGATTACATTTTGTGGGAAGACCTTAAGAATGTAAAAGGGATTCACGAAGAGGACCTATCTTGGGAACGGTTTGAGAAATACTTCAGAAATAAGTATCTGTTGGAAAATATTTCGACGAGAAGACTAAAGAATTCTATGAACTCAAATTGGAGCAACTCACCATAGAGGAATATGTTAGCAGATTCCTTGATTTGTTGAGGTACGTACCCTATATAAAATAAGAAAAGGAAAAGGTGCAACGATTCATCAGTGGAATACCTGAGGACTATTAGAACAGGATTGAGTTTGACAAGCCACAAACCCTAGAAGACACCATCTAAATGGCAAGATATTGTTACAAACAGTTGGGGCATTGGATAGAACCTTGCAAAAAATGGAAGCAGAAGAATAGTTTGGGATTCCAGAAAAAGGGGTTTAAATCCCCAAGATTTAAAAACTATAAGAAGGACTCAAGGATGATCTTTCCAACCCAAAGTGTACATCAATAGAATTTCCCCTCCTAGAGTGGAAATAAACCTTCTGGATCTACCCCAGGAAAGATTGATAACCCAAAGAGAGAACCCTTGAAATGTTGAGGTTGTGGAGAAGAAAATCTACTGAGGGAATGCCTGCACCAACAACAGACCAGTTGGAGAATTTACAACGTTCAAGAATCTACCACTGTCAATGATGTAGCTAGGAGTGTGCCATAAATTTATGCAGCCTTGGATAATAAACAAGCTGACCACCAAGATTCAGTGGTGGAGATGGAAGGTATGATCACCAACCATCTAGTGTCTATTCTAATTGACCCTGGTTCAAATTTAAGTTATATAGCCCCTAAGGCTATTGATAAGTGTAAACTACAACCACATAAACATGCCAAGCCATGGTTGGTATAGTTAGCCACTAGCACCAAAAGAAAGGTAGCGGAGGTCATACCAGCTTGCCAATTCACTATGGGTGAATTCCCCACCCAAGAAACCCTTAACATACTACCCCTAGGATCATATGACCTGTTGATTGGAATGGATTTGATAGCCACATATAAAGCCAGACTAGACTGTTACCATAAAACCTTAGAATGTGTAGGTGAATAAGGAAGAGGGATAACCCTTCGAGGGATCCAAAAACCTGTCTCAGTGAGATGAATATCAGCCCTCCAAATGAGAAAGTATTGCAGAAAGGGATGTCCACTTTATGTGATACAGGTGTTGGAATCAGTTGAAGATGAAAAACCGAGCCTCAAAGATCACCCCACACTAAGAGAATATAGATATGTATTTGTGGAAGAGGTATCGGGTCTAACTCCAAGACAGGACATTGAATTCTCGATAGAACTTGCACCAGGAGCGGTGCCAATGTCTAGGACACCCTATAGGATGAGCACATCCGAGCTAATTGAGCTTAAATTACAACTAAAGGAAATGATGGACAAAGGCTATATCCGGCCTAGCGTGTCTCCATGGGGAGAACCATATCTGTTTGTAAAGAAGAAATATGGTACCCTCCGACTGTGCATAGATTATAGACAACTCAATAAGGTAACCATAAAGAACAAGTACCCCTTACCCAGAATCAATGACCCGTTCGATCAATTGGGAGGTGCTTCCATATTCTTAAATATTGACTTGAGATTTGGATACCATCAAGTCTGAATCAAAGGTGAAGACATCCACAAAACTACCTTCAGGATGAGATATGGTCACTATGAGTTTGTGGTAGTACCATTTGGATTAACCAATGCCCCTGCCACTTTTATGTGCTTGATGAAAAATGTGCTTAGCAAATTCCTACACAAAGTTGTACTGGTTTTTATTGATGATATATTGATTTACTCCAAGAATAGAGAGGAACATGAGGAACATCTTAGACTTGTGCTTCAAGTGCTAAGAGAACATCAACTCTATGCCAAATTCCGCAAGTGCGACTTTTTCCAGAAGAAAATACATTACTTGGGCCATGTCATATCCAAAGAAGGAGTAGCAGTAGACCCTGACAAGATCAGGTCTATCATGGAATGGCCTACCCCAAAGGACGTTTCAGATATCAGATCCTTTATGGGCTTAGTAGGATACTATAGGAGATTTATAAAAGGATTCTCCAAGATTGGTTGTCCAATCACTGCCCTCCAGAAGAAGGGAGCTAAATTCGCGTGGACACAAGAATGTGAAGAAATATTTCAATCCCTAAAACATCTACTGATGCATGCACCCGTGTTGAATATCGTTGATCCTGAAAACGACTTCCTCGTGTGCACAGATGCCTGCAAGGAAGGGCTTGGAGGAGTCATTATGCAAGGAGGAAGTGTAATCTACTATGAATCTCGAAAATTGAATGAGCACGAAGTCAACTATGTGACCCATGACCTAGAACTGGCCACCATAGTGCACGCCTTAAAAATGTGGAGGCATTACCTCTTGGGAAGGAAATTTGTACTTATGATAGACCACAGTGGATTGCGATATCTATTTGACCAACCAAAACTCAATGCTAGACAAGCTAGGTGGATGGCCCTTCTTAGTGAGTTTGATTTCGAAATCAAACATATCAAGGGAAAGGAAAATAAGGTGGCTGATGCCCTTAGCAGAAGTATGAAAACAATTCATCTGGCAGTGGTGAGAACCTGCGAGATGAATGTCAAGGAAAGAGTTAGGAATGCACAAGAAACATACACATTTCCATACCGTGACCTCGTACCTGGAGCAAGAACCCACAAGGATAAAATATGAAGGCTACCAGATGATAGATGGAGGTCTACTAACTTACATAAATAGATTGTATATTCTAGATTTTCATGACTTGAAGAGGTTCATAATGGATGAACTACATAAAATACCATATACTGGTCATCCAGGATACCAAAAGATGATCACAGCCACCAGGAAACAATTCTATAGGCCTGGATTGAAGAAAGACATAGTTGAGTACTTAGCCAAATGCATAGAATTCCAACAGGTTAAAGCAGAACACCAACACCTAGCAAGATTATTACAACCCCTACCAATCTCGGAATGGAAATGGTAAACCATCTCCATGGATTTCATCACCGTATTACCAACCTCGACCAAACAGAATGACACCATCATGGTGGTGGTGGATAAATTGAGCAAGTCCACTCATTTTATCCCTGTCAAGTCAACTTGCAAGGCAATAGACATTGCCAACGTATTCACGAAGGAGATATTCAGACTAAATGGTATTCCTAAAGAGATCGTGTCTGACAGAGACACAAAATTTACTTCCAACTTTTGGAAATCCTTGATGGTTGGTATGGAGACCAAATTATTGTTTAGCACAACCTATCATCCTCAAACCGATGGACAGATGAAAAGAGTGAACCAAATATTAGAAGACATGCTAAGGATGCATATAATGCATCAACCCAAAAATTGGGAAGATTACCTGCCACTGGTGGAATTCGCCTACAACAATGGCTACCAAGAATCCTTGAAGATGAGCCCTTTCAAAGTCCTCTATGGTAGACCATGCAATACTCCAGTCAGTTGGAGTAATCATATGAACAAATTTACTATTGGACCCGACATGTTGAAAGAAATGGAACAACAAGTGACTCAGATAAAACAAAATCTAAATGTCACTTAGAACATACAAAAAAGTTACGTCGACTGAAAGAGAACTCCAAGAGAATTCAAGATGGGGGACCACGTATATCTCAGAGTTAGGCCCCGAAAGAGTTCCCCGAGGATGGGGGCTTGTGCCAAGTTGGCACCTCAGTATTGTAGACCCTTTGAAGTTCTAGATAGAGTGGAACCTGTAGCCTATAGGCTAGCACTTCCTCCCACAGTAAAAGCACATAATGTTNTGATTGGTCTGTGATCTAGGTGGAACCGGAGGGAGAATTCTTTCCAGAAACTCAATGTGTATTGGACAAAAAGGAAACCCCACTCAAGAACTAAACCATTGCACAGGTCAAGGTGTAGTGGAAACATTTTGGCCCAGATGAGGCTACGTGGGAAACAGAAGATGCCATGAAACAGGCATATCCGATTTTGTTTACTTTTGTACATACACGTCCTGTTGATAATAGAACATCGAGGACCATGTTCCTTTAAGGGGGAGGAAATTATAACACCCTATTTCCCCCAGTCTATAAAAATAGTTATATTGGCCAAGAACTATGGCAAACTCAAAGACGTGAATGTTTGATTTGAGGGACCTTTGTATAAAAGGTCGATGAATGTAAATTATGTTATGAATATGTGTTGCATGACTACTAGGAGGGGGATGTGCTAAAAGAGACCATGATGGCTAATGAGAGGTGGTGGAAGGGACCTGGAATGGTTGCATTAACTTCCACCAAGCCAATACTGTACTGGTTTATACTTGCTCACAAACCAAAGAAACTCTTTGATCCTGGAATGGATTTCCTATCAGATTGGTAGGTGGGGAGGATCCTCAAGAGTTAATGAGGGGATGGGGGTGAACCGCCCATCTGTAACAGCCCTCAAACCTGACCACGGACGACGAAATTCATGCCACATGCAACCTCGCAGACATAAATTGGCAAGAGAGAAAATGTGGTAGTGGCAAGAGAGCAGTGCACGCGATGGGGATCGCGAAAGAGAATGGAGAAACCCTAGAAATGCAGGGAGTTTTGAATACCAAGAGAAGGAGAGTAACCTTCGTCTTGGATTTTTTTCCTACCTCAGGAGAAAGAGAGTAACCTTCATCCTTGATTTCTATTGAGCTGGAAGTAGGAGACTGAACCTCAAAGCATCATGGTCTAGCTCGGGGGTGGCTAGTGGTAAATCCATTTGGAGTCACTGAGCCTACAGTTGGGTGGAAATGAGCACCCCTCTCAGCAGTTGCATCATGCCTGGTAGATTTGATAATTTTTTTATACCTTGTATTTCGAATTGAATATCATGAATGCATGCTTGTGTTTATATGCCCATAATAATTTCTATATAGAATGATTGCCTGGTGTTTTAAACTAGAAATAATGGATGCATGTGCATGCTTATATGTCATCATTGGTTTCTATACAAATGGTTAAGTTTGGAGCCAGAAGGGTAGCTCTCTAAGGTCTCAGAGTCGTGGGAGTTTGAGGCCCCGAGAAGTTGAATTTCGTGATTCAAGCTCAGAAGGGATAGCGAGCCCAATTATAGAAAGAGAGAATACCCTATCATTTGGTTGAAGAACGGTCAAAACACTTTCGGGAATACCCCATATCTATCGAGACCGATAGATCTAGAGGAGGAGCACATGCGTTAACACCTTGACCCTTTCAGCCTTCACATGTAGCGATGGGATCCCGTACCGTAGATCCAAGGATCTGACGAAGCCCTATTGACCATCGATCTTAGCCTTTGTATAGGTAGGAGAGTAGCATTTCACTAACTCATGACTTGGAGTGGTCAAGGGTATGGTTTTATGAACTCACGATTCACAAGATCGCGACGTGATCGTGACTGTTGGATCCAAGACACGGAAGAATCGTTGGATCAGAACCTTCATGGGTATTGCCTATCAGGGGTTCAAAACTTGAGAGAGTTTCTTTTCGATTGTAGGAGTCGCAAAGTGCCGAGAGCCGAGGGCTCGTGTAGACACGTGACCCATCCGTAAGTGGGGACTGCGTGGGCAACATGTTGCATAATGACAAGTGCCCATGTGAACGGGTGACAGGTGATGGAACGGGTGGAGGTGGGAATGGGTGACAGGTGATGGACACATGTCACTTGGGAAGGAGTCACCCATTGTTGACTTATCGTATCTTGGGAACTCGTGAAGGAGGAGCATGAGGGCTCAACACTTCAACTCACGAAGTCGGGAGATGCGAGTAGTGCTAGTATTTAGCCTAGGAAGCGGGTAACCGGTGGTGGACACGTGTTGCACTGGGAAAGAGTCAACCCATTTTTGACTTATCATGGCTTGGGGTTTCGCCAGATGAAGAGGTTGCACCTTGATTGCTAAGGCTGCAAAATTCCGAGAGGCGAGGTCTCGTGCAATGAGTGGCGGAGACACAACTCATGAGAAGAGTATAGAGGGGTTGATAAGTGGAGTTTGCACGTCGTTTTGGCAGAATCCATGCAACATTGACCTCTTGTGTCTTGGGGATTCACGAAGGAGGAGCACGAGAGCTCAACACCTCAACTGGCGAGGTTGCGAGTGGTGCTAGTGTTTTTCCTAGCTATGGTTACATGTAGAAGGTGCTAGTGAGGAGGGAGCCATACCCGTATAGCATCTCGGGTATCGGTGTTTGAAGAAAGGGGAGTCGAGAGTCTTGATTCCTGAATCAGGAGTTACGAAAGGCACTTGCGCTAAGGCCAACTTGTGGTCATTGGAGGAGGATAAGGGAAGAGAGGATCTGCACTAGGCCCCATAGAAGTCTCAAGGATTATGTTCCTCGAAGAGAAAGACGAAAAATCTAAGTTGTTGTAGTGGGTGTGTGACAACCATGAGTAAGTTTTTTAAAGTGGAAATGGGTGTTGATGCATAAAAATGGTTAGGAGGTAAACAATGGACTTATGCCCTAATTGAACCTTCTCAAGATCAAGCACGATGAAAAACATGTACAAACCATGAGATAAACTATCTCTAGGTATTTCTTGCATTCAATCTGAATATGGGTGACATTATAAGGTCTTGGGCATCACAAATGGGTCTCAAGTCATTGAACATAGTTGAGGGAGGGAAAAAATATACTTTGGCCCTAATCCTTTCTTGTCAGGCTCAAGCACCAATGGAGGAGTTCTAGAACCACCACATAGGACCTCTATATGGTATCAAATCCCTCCAAGTTGTAAATGGTACCATGAGTAGGTTAGTTGTGAACAAAGAATCGGTCTTTAGGTCTAACAAAGGTCAAGGGAGGAAAACAAGGGCCTTGTGCCCTAAATGAAGCTTCTTGAAATCAATCGGTATGAAAACAGTGTACAACCCACAAAGCATGCCCCCTTTTGGGGATCTTTTAACTATGAGTGGTTTACTAAGGGACATTATGATGCTTTTAGTAAGGTTGATGGGTCTTTGTGTGTTAATAAAGGATAAGGAAGGATTCCAATGGGTGTATGCATTTAATAAATCTTATCGAGCTCAAACATCACGAAAGATAGATCAAAACACCACATATGACCCCTTTAAGGGATCTTTAGCGTCTAAGTGGGATATGGCCTTCAAAATTTTATTTTAAACATTATTGTTGGGTCTAGGGTCCTAGACTATGGTAAAAAATGAAAAAACGGTCCTTATATATGAAAACAAATATTTTCTAAGCCTCAAGCAAGTTGAGTAAGGCCTCCAACCATGACACATGACCTATTTGTGTGTTTTTTCAACTTCAAGTGGTATCCCAGGAAACATTAGGTGATTTTGTGCAAAGGGGATGAGTCTAGCTGTTGTAGGGTAAATGAACCATGCAGGAGTTACCTCTGTTAGGATCTTTTTAGACCTAAGACATAATAGATATGAAAGCTAAGGACTTTCTTAGATCTTATACATGAAAAGAATCTATGAGTTGACGGAATTAAAGGCTTACTTGGTGATTTGATGGTTTTCCCTACACACTCTGTAGTTGTTAGCTCTCTCGAAGATGCCCTTTGCTCTTGCCAACATAGTTTTGTACACATAGAGACACAAAGAAACCTTTCACAATATCAAACGAATCATGTATAAATGTATGATAGATATAGTGACATAACATAAGAATATCAATTCCTTACAAATATTATAATAATTACATTAATCAAGTAAAAGGAAAGTCTTATACATCTTCTATTAATAAAAAAATGGTTTACAACTTACAATAAAGGAAGTTTGGTTTACAACTTACAATCAAGGAAGTTGATTCAATCCTTTCCCAAGTTCCTTTCCCAAGCTCTATAATAAAAACGCCATAATAATATTTATTTCTCCTTTTTTCTCCCTTTTCCCATTAGAGACCCTCAGTATATAGGATAATAGAGATAATATCAAAGGTTAGTCTAGTTAGGATCTAGATGTTAAATTTTCTTGCTTAATTTGTTATTATTAATCTTCATTATAACAACAACATAATAAGGATCTTACTGAAAGAAACACAATCACAGAGTACACAAGCATTTATCCTGGGAATCCCTCAAGGGGAAGAAAAACAAACAAAACTTCTTTAATATAGATTCAATAACCAAGTACAGTGTCTCTCACAAGAGAGATCTCACCAAACAGAAGATCCACTAGAAACCCTAACCAGAACAGAGTAGCGCACCACTTAGACCAAGAGAGTCCTTCACCAAGATGACCAAAACCCTTAACTAAGATACTATTCCTTGTAGTTGTGGCACTTCTCCTTGTAGCTGCGTCACTCTCAGACTTTCTCACTTGATAGAGAGATATTGATGAGTGTGTGTACAAATGAGGTGCTAGGCCTCTTATAAATACAACTTGTACCCCCCCAATAATTAGGTCAGGGCCGACCTGTCCACTTTACCTTTTTAATTTACATTTGTCTTATCTAGGCACAATAGGGTCGACTTGTCAATATATATATTTTATATTTTTCTTTATCCACACAAGGGGATAAGAATATTCTTTGCAGTTACACAATATTTTAACACTCCCTCTTAACACGAATGATATTCTTTATCTTTTGACAGGTCACTAGATGTCATCATCAACTTAACAATATCATCTGGGCAATATCATCAACTGGATAATCATCATCAACTGGACAACAACGTCAATTGGATAATTATCATCAACTAGACAACAACATCAACTGGATAACATCAACAACTTGGAAACTTCATCAACTGGTCAACATCATCAACTAGGCAACAAGAGGCATCAATATAATCCACTTGGTCATTTGGCATCACGATCATTGATTGGTTCTCCATGAATCCATATTAAAGAAGTTTTGTTCTCTTTATCTTCACACAAAATATACTCTTTCTTTCTTTCATCTTCACGCATAAGATACTCTTTCTTATCTTCACACAAAAGATATCTTATCTTCACACAAAAGATGTCTTATCTTCACACAAAAGATATTCTATGAGTTTTTCCATTCCTTTTATGTTCTCCCTTATCTTGTAGTCATCTATCTCATCCATCCACTGGGGAGGACTACTACCATAGCTTCACTCCTAGTCATCATACATGATCTAGAGAAGCTAAGATGCTAGCCTAGGAAAGACTAGACTCCCTTTCCATGATCCATGCAAGATCACGACACAAACCTCAAGAGACAACTAACCATTCCACATGGTCAAGGTTTGTGTTCTAGGCTACTTAATCCTTGGTCATAGGAGAGTATCTTCCCATTGCCCCTTAGAGAAACATCCACACTCCTCTCTATGAGGGTGGTCACACCCCTCTCTACGAGGGTATTCTAGCATGTCCCTAGAGTATCCAAAACTCAACACTTGGACATAGGCCAACCTTGGAAAATTTCTCATTCCCCTTCTCTACAAAGGTCTCTTCCTTTTCTATGAAGGTCTCTTCTCTTTTCCTTCTCTATGAAGGTCTACCTGTGGGATTTATCATTCCTTCTCTATGAAGGTCTCTTCCTTCTCTACGAAGGTATGGCTATGGGATATGAAAAAATATATTGTTGTCCAAAATATTTCCATGGTATAATACCATGCTACCCATCTACTGGGAACCATCCATCTTCTTTCCCAACTGCACCAAATAGCGATCCTCCATTTCGAACTCGGAGACATAGCTCCCTCTTGCACCAAACTATGAGCTTCTAATCATCATCCTTGAAGTTATCTTATGTAATAATTTGGGTGCCTTCCTGAGTTCGAACATCTCTTTCTTTCTAACTTCATAATGGGTCAACCTACTCCCTTTGCATCCATAAGAATGGTATTGGAGCAACCTGCATATGAGTATCCATCTTTCTCTTTATCTTGAACATTTTTGTTCTGCATCTTTAGGAGCCTCCTGCTCCTATATAAATACTAGATATTGTCTGGTCTTTATTGACTGTAACCATATCATAAGTCCCTCTCATGTTGTCTAACTTCTGCAAGTCAAGGCATGAGTTCTTTCTTCCTAGACCTGTAAACTTACTTACAGTATGCTTTCTGAGATGTGTCACTTAGTCAACCAATCAGTAACAATAAGCAGTAATCAAATAAAACTATATCATGATTTCTATCAAAATAGTACACATATTTTATTAAGAAAAACTTGTTCAATCATGTACACATCTGAAACCCTAATCATGAATAAGACTTTTGAACTCTTTTTTACTCTAGCTATGAAATTACCAATTTTTTCCTTACTATCATAGCTAAACACATACCTTTGTCACTCTCATGAGTGATCATACCTGAAATAAATATTTTATCGCTTTCTTTATCCTCTTCTTTGATACTTCCTTCATAATTCTGCATAGACACTGAAGTAAAACGAGGTTAATTAACATTCTCACAAAAATATGACTTGTAATGAGAAAGTATTAAAGAAAACAAGATACTAAAAAATAGCATGAATACATATGTTTTACTTTTGTGTGGGGAGGCTCCACGGAATCCACCATTTTCTATATTTCTTCAGATCAACTATCTTCAACTTAAAGTAGATAATCCTCAATTTCTACTAAATCTTTCTTTGAGGGAGGATATTCCTCTTCGTCTGCCACATGTTCTTGATACTTTCTTTTCCCTTTTCCTTCTGCTTAGTCTTTTTCTCTTCTTCCTCTGGTTGTGGTACACTCACTGTGACATGTTCTTGTCTAGAATCATCTGCAACCTATGCTTCCAAGATCTGAAGTGTCCAGATCCTTCAAGCCTGTCTCCTACCCTCATACAGGTAGCCATTCTTTCTTGTAATAGAAACCCTAGCCCTCTGGGCTATAGAAATAATAAAAAATCAAATTTCTTGGCTATGAAAACTGAACTCACCAAAAGATGCACTGGACTGAGGCGAGTATACTGGTATAGTCAATTTCTAACCCTTGAAACTGGACCAACAAATTTCTGGACTAGTGCTTCTTGTTTTCTGGTACTTCTGGTACTTCTGGTTTTCTGGTACCGGTGAAAAGTAGGATTTCACTTTCTGGGAGTTCTATCTACTGAAAAGGTTCAGTGAAGGTGTTAATGAGATCCTTAGGCTAGGGCGCACTTTTCTAGATGATATTTGGGCTAAAATTCCTCTTTGATAAAAAACCATAATTTTCTTGTACGACAACAGTGACATTTTTCTTTTTCTGTGAAAGATGCTCTCTTCAGATTAGCTTTGATACCATGTTAAAATTTCTTTCTTAATCTGTTATTATTAATCTTCATTATAACAACAACATAATAAGGATCTTACTAAAAGAAACACAATCATAGAGTACATAGACATTTATCATGGGAAACCCTCAAGGGGAAGAAAACCCAACAAAACTTCTTTAATATATCTTGAATAACCTAGTACAGTGTCTCTCACAAGAGAGATCTCACCAAACAGAAGATCCACCAGAAACCCTAACCAAAACAGAGTAGCGCACCACTTAGACCAAGATAGTCCTTCACCAAGATGACCAAAACCCTTCACTGAGATACTCTTCCTTGTAGTTGTGTCACTTCTCCTTGTAGCTGCATCACTCTCAAAATTGGGCACTTGATAGAGAGATATTGATGAGTGTGTGTACAAATGAGGTGTTAGGCCTCTTATAAATACAAGTTGTGCCCCCCCAATAATTAGGTCAGGGCCGACATGTCCACTTTACCTTTTTAATTTACTTTTGTCTTGTCTAGGAACAATAGGGCTGACTTGTCAATATATATATTTCATCTTTTGCTTTATCCAGAAAAGGGGATAAGAATATTCTTTGCAGTTACACAATATTTTAACACTAGATTTTCAAGATAACTAGCTTCTCGAGGTCGAACCATGAAAAATCCAAGGTTTAATCTCATCTCATGGAAATTGATCCTAAATAGGGAGTAGCAGACCCAGTCACACCTTGCATGCTTGAAGGTAGCAATGGGTCTCCCTTTGAAAGAGGACAAGGAGCGACCAACAATTTTGGTCACATGCTATAAAGGGACAACCAACGACCAAGCAAAAAGGGACTGCAAACTCAAGGGAAAAGTGGTATAATTTAGTGTTTCATACTGCCAGCCTCCGGATGATGTCCATCAAGTGATCATGTGGCAAATAATTGTATAACATTAGAGGTTTTCACTATGATTGGGAAAATAAAATAGGTCTTGTGACCTTAAAGGAAGATTTTAGTACTAAATATGTTCTTTTGAAATATGTCAAGGTAAGGGAGCTTCACATAGTTATTATTTTATGCAAGAATAAATTTCATAGGATTTTCTACAACAAACGCTTACAAAATGAGTGCACTCCTTTAAAATGCACATGTGTTCATGTGAATTAAAAAAAATAGAAGTGTTAATATATTCTCCTCGACAAGTTAGCAACTTTGGTTTTATCTTTGGATTGATGAACCTCGTTGTTCAAACGACATGAACAAAAACACACTCATTTTTCTAGCTCCCTATTATTATCTTCATTTTTACAAGGTTTTCAAATATAGTCCACTTATTCGTCATCCATGAAAATGTACATGTACACACTTATAGATATTTATCTGTAGATTCAAAATATATATTCTTTTAAAGGAAAAAATATTCTTTGATTTTTTAATTCAATTTTATTTTCTATATTTCATAATTCTAAAATATATAGGCTTTTTGTTTGTCTTAACTAGTTGACCTCATATGTTAAGACCCTATAATTGCATGACTTTAAGGACTTTATTAATTTAAAAAATAAATAAAATGAATATTAAAAATATGTAAAAATAATGACTCACAAGAACTAAATGTTATCTACAACCAAGAAAGAATGTTTTAAGAAATTATAGTATTTATGTAATAAACTCACATCTTAACACAAACATATGCATTATATTTTTCAATATTAGAGGAAAAGTAACATTAAAATAATATGATTTTTTCTAATACAACTATGCAAATTTATTTTCAAAAATTACAGTATTTGTGTATAAACTCACATCTTAACATAGACATATGTATTATATTTTTCAATATTAGAGGAAAAATAGCATTAAAATAATATGATTTTTTCTAATACAACTATGAAAATTTGTTTTAATAAATTCTAGCATTTATGTAATAAACTCACATCTTAAGTGAAACATATGCATTATATTTTTCAATATTAAAAAAAGGTGACATTAAAATAACATGATTTTTTCTAAATTATACAAATTATTCATAAATGAAAAGTATATATTCAAAAACCTAATTCAATTTCTTAATTTTTTTCATTTTTTTATATCATATTTGAATAAACTATGCATCTACTTAGAATAATTCCTTATAATCAACTAATTATTATTTTTCAATCTCATATAGAGAAATATTAACTTTCATGTATACTTCAATAATCCACAAACAATGTGTTAATGAAAATGTAGATAGGTTTTGTGACAAATTGTGGAAATGGATTTCAATAGATGGCCAAGGAAACCTTGACTCCTTGGATTAAAAACATAAAAAAAAATGTAGAAAAGTCTTCATATTAGAAAATTCACAATAGTGCCCTTTTATGGAAAGTTCATGGAAAATTCACAATAGAGATTTATCTATAGATTCAAAATATATATTTTTTTAAAGGAAAAAATATTCTTTGATTTTTTAATTCAATTTTATTTTCTATATTTCATAATTCTAAAATATATAGGCTTTTTGTTTGTCTTAACTAGTTGACCTCATATGTTAAGACCCTATAATTGTATGGCTTTAGTGACTTTATTAATTTAAAAAATAAATAAAATAACTATTAAAAATATGTAAAAATAGCGACTCACAAGAATTAAATGTTATCTACAACCAAGAAAAAATGTTTTAAGAAATTCTAGCATTTATGTAATAAACTCACATCTTAACACAAATATATGCATTATATTTTTCAATATTAGATAAGTAACATTAAAATAATATGATTTTTTTTAATACAACTATGAAAATTTGTTTTCAGAAATTATAATATTTATGTTTAAACTCACATCTTAACACAAACATATGTATTATATTTTTCAATATTAGAGGAAAAATAACATTAAAATAACATGATTTTTTCTAATACAACTATGAAAAATTGTTTTAATAAATTCTAGCATTTATGTAATAAACTCACATCTTAAGTGAAACATATGCATTATATTTTTCAATATTAAAAAAAAAGTGACATTAAAATAACATGATTTTTTCTAAATTATACAAATTTTTCATAAATGAAAAGTATATATTCAAAAACCTAATTCAATTTCTTAGTTTTTCATTTTTTTATACCATATTTGAATAAACTATGCATCTACTTAGAATAATTCCTTATAATCAACTAATTATTATTTTTTCAATCTTATAAAGAGAAATATTAACTTTCATGTATACTTCAATAACCCACAAACAATGTGTTAATGAAGATGTAGATAGGTTTTGTGACAAATTGTGGAAATGGATTCCAACAGATAGCCAAGGAAACCTTGACTCCTTGGGTTAAGGACATAGAAAGAAATGTAGACCTTTAGCAAAGTCTTCATATTAGAAAATTCACAATAATGCCCTTTCCTGGAAAGTTCACTCTTGAATAGCTTATAGACATTAGGAAAAATGTCATCTCCATTTTTTGTTTTGTTGTGGGATGCATGTGTTATGAAGATTCCAATAGTCATACATTCAAACATCCGTGATCTTTGTCACAATACAAATTGTGGAAAAGAATTCCAACAAATTCGGTGACCTTTGCCCCAAATTGCTAAAAACAAATTCCAAAATGACATTGAAGGAATGCAAAAATCTTGAAATTTATTTTTATCATTATAGATAGTCAAGGAATTAAAGACATTAAAGGAATGCAAAGTCTTTGAAATTTAATCTATCCATAAATTTCGGAGGGTTTTGTAACAAATCGTGGAAAAAAAATCCAATAAATAATATTCTTGCTGGGTTTTGTGACAAATTGTGGAAAAAGATTCCCATAAATTTCGTAGGGTTTTGTATCAAATTATGGGAAAAAAATCCAATAAATAGTCGATGGGTTTTGTGACAAATTGTGGAAAAAAATTCCAACAAATAGAAATTTCTATGCAAGTGAGAAAAAATATCCAAGTATCTGTGAAAACAAATTTAGCTTGTGGGTCATTGTATTTTTGGAGTTACACTCCGTGGAAAATAGGGTTTGTGGTCAGTCCTGAAACTAGCCAAAATCAGGTGTTTCGGGTAAAAACATCATAACTTCTTCATAACAGATCCAAATTTAGTGAGACAAAATGTGTTGATTATGGTATTGGCTTTAGTATTCATTGTAATAGTTTCAAATTATTTCATCAAACATTTTGTGCGGGGCACATTCTACAAGGCCGCTCTCTAGAATAAGCCAGAATTCAACAAGGTATGTCTTTTTTTCTATAACTCCTTTTCTGAGAGGTTCCAAGTAGTGACACTTGGATGAATTGCATAAAACACACTGAATAACATTGTGTATCAGTTTCAGATATTTATGCATTACAGGTTCAAAGTTATGATTACTTCAAGTTAGGGTTGTTGACTAATCCAAAACTAGGCATGTGAGACTAAAGAAAAGTTTGATGAAAATGCTAGTCTCTTGTTTTTAATGTTAAGGAAGGTTTGCAGGAATGTGATCATATACACCAGGTCTATTACAGAGCTACAAATTAGATTTGGATGATGAAATTGATGAGGGATTTTGGTTGTGGTACATGTTGAGTACATGGTTGAGACAAGTAGTTGATGAGTTGGCGCACATACATGAGGTGTATAGTTGATGATGTTGGTACATATTGATGA
>JASDQU010209086.1:8792-27671 GCA_032191745.1 Picea mariana
AAGAAGAAATTTGAAATGACAGACTTGAGTTTTTTGCACTACTTCCTTGGCCTCCAAGTTTTTCAAACCAATGAAGGAATTTTTCTTTCCCAGTCTAAGTATGCTTGTGATCTTCTTCATTGATTTCACATAGATGATTGTAAACCAACCACTTCTCCCTTCCAGTCTGGAGTCAAGCTTATTGCCACCTGTACTTCTCCCGAAGTTGATGCCACCCTGTACCATCAGTTAGTTGGTAGCCTCTTATACTTGACTCATACCCATCCTGATATTTCCTTTGTTGTTGGTCGTGTTGCCCGGTATATGCAAACACCCCATGAAAGCCATTGGAAAGCAGCTAAAATGATACTTCACTATGTACGTGGTACAGTTCAGTTCGGGATACATTACAGTTCAGGGGGGACTCCTTTATTGGTTGGTTTCACTGATTCAGATTGGGCTGGCGACCGTGATGATCGGAAGTCTACTGCAGGTATGTTTTCAGCCTTGGTTCAGGACATGTCACTTGGGCCTGTAAGAAACAACGGGCTATTGCACTTTCTTCAGTAGAACCAAAGTACCTAGCAGCGATAAATGCAAGTCAGGAAGCCTTGTGGCTTCGACAGATCCTTTCAGAGTTTGGATTCCAGCAGCAGCATCTGACTAGCCTTTGGTGCGACAATTAGAGTGACATCAAGCTCGCCAAAGACACAGTTCAACATCAGCGTAGCAAACACATCGAGCTCCACGTGCACTTCATCAGAAAGCTCGTTCATGATCAAGTTATTGAAGTGCACTTTTTTCCTACAAAAGATCAAGTTGCAGACATTTTCACAAAGTCTCTTACAGAAGCGAAGTTTTCCAAACTTTGATCTATGTTAGGAGTTCAGGAAGTTGTCATTAAGGGGGGATAGGCTCTAATGCCTCCTTCCTTCTCCTATTGTGTCACTATTGTAAATCCTTCAATCCTATCCCAATTTTTTCTTAAGGGGGGGTGTTAGGATATTTAGACACTTGGGAGTTAGTTAAGATCTACTTGGTCTAATGTGTCGTTAGGTAAAAGTGTGTTTCTTAGTGTGTTTCTTTAGTATGCATTAGTATGCATTTGTAGTTAGGGAATCCGATGGTCATGATATGTTCCCGACATAGAGTGATCTGACGGTTCATACTCTCCTCGATATTAACAACCATTGATCAGTGTCTTAATACCCGATTGGTCCATGATCTCTATTTAAAGAGCATGTAGGGTCATTTGTTGATGATCGATTGTGAGAAACTCTCTTGTAAAATCTCTCTGTAATATTTTTCTTTGCATTAATAAACTGCTCCAAGTGGTCGCGTTGGTTGGGGTCGTGGATGTTTCCCCGTAGGGGTTTTGCCACGTGAAAACATCGGTGTGTTGATCTTTGATTTGGTTATGTGAGTGGTTACTGAAGGTGTTCGTCCTTTGTTGGAATACCTGTGTTGTCGAACATCAATATTGATTGTGCTTCTTCATCGCTTCTTCTAAAGCAGCCATCTTCTTGAAACATTTGGACTCATCATGACCATATTTATCACAAAAGTTGCAATGTCAACAAGAGAAGCAGTGGGTGATCTTACAATGTTAGGAAAGCAGCTAAAAGGATACCATTGCTCTGATACCATGTTCGAAAACATAGGTATTCCAACAGAGGACGAACACCTTCAGTAACCACTCACATAACCAGATAAAAGATCAACACACCGATGTTTTCACGTAGTAAAACCCCTATGGGGAAACATCCACAACCCCAACCAACGCGGCCACTTGGAGCAGTTTATTAATGCAAAGAAAAAGATCGCAGAGAGATTTTACAAGATATTTTATGACAATCGATCATCAGCAAATGACCCTTTGTGCTCTTTAAATAGAGATCATGGACCAATCAAGTGTTAAGCCATGAATCAATGGTTGTTAAGATTGAGGAGAGTATGAACCGTCAGATCACTCTATGTCGGGAACATATCGTGACCATCGGATTTCCTAACTACAAATGCATATTAATGCATACTAAAAAAACACACTAAGAAACACACTTTGACCTAATGACACATTAGACCAAGTAGATATTAACTAACTCCTAAGTGTCTAAATATCCTAACAGTCTAGCATCCATTGGATGTAATTCCAAATCCCATTCAAGGTTACCTCGTACTTGGGATTCTTCATTGTCCTAGGTAAGCATCCGTTCTAAAGTTGTTTTTTCTGAATTTGCAGTTTTGTCTCCTTGTCGTCCTTTTTTTGTGTCTTTTCCTACCCATTATAGACCCCACCCACCTCGGCACCCTCGCACCTGCTTTCGAGACTGCCTTTGACTACTTCTTTGAATGACTTGTGGATCTCCTCTAGTGACCCTTCCTTCGAGGCCTTCCCTTTCCTGGGATATGACATACTGAGAGAAAAAAACCCCTTGCTTTGAATTCAACCCTCCTTCTCCCCCTACCAAGGAGCCTCAACTTACCAATGCGCACAGAAACCTAGAACCTCCTTTTTTTTTCCTCTCAAAAAATATGCTTCATCAAAAATTTTAATTGTTTTGATTAACCAAAGATTGATTGCATTAATGTGTTATCCGATGGATTACACCTCTATTATTTGTAACAATGTAAATCATCCATATATTAATTAATCATCAACACAACATTTGACAATGCAATAAAATAAGAAACCCTTTTTACTATATATGAATAATTGATCCATCGTCATACAAAATGGGACAACATAAAGGTACACAGTAATCAAAATGAAACCAATGTGTAATTGTTACACTCATCAGTAACATGTCCTCATGCAATTGGGACAATATGTCAAGTACAATAAACAAAATCTCTTATTTTCACAAACAAATATTCCAAAACATACAACTTGCAGTAACATTCAATTATATTGATTATTATTCGACATCGCTTGAATTACTATCATCGTTCGAGTTGCATGCATGCCTCATTTCTTCATCACGTGTAGGCGATATTGTACTTTGGTTATTTCACCTAATGTTTTCTTGATCATATTGTTTTTTATGTTCCACATCTTCATGTTCCATCTACAAACATAGAAATAAAGTGTAATAAGTATATTTACATTTATATATCTAGTAGAATATACATGATTGTGTAAATCAAAAAGTGTACCATAGCAACGATTGTTTCATAAACAATACACATTCCTTTGAAGCCATGCTTCATGCTATATCTCAAAATATCTTCTGCTAAATGCACTCCATACTTCATTTTTTGCACGTTTAATATGCTATGACAAAGCACAGTCGATATAATTAATATGAAGGTTTTTTGTTGTTCTATTAATTATAAAATAGGGGAAGTTAAAAAACACAACTACTTATAAATTGTTCAATTAAACCATGACACTTCAACATATACTCACAACCCATACTTAACCCAATGCCTATCAATTCTTCATATGGCTCTTCTTTGTATGTTAGCACCTATTAGAAGACATCCATGGATGAGTGTAAATTAATTATTTAAATATAAATATCATAACAAAGATGAAATTTTAAGTAAGATAAAAAAAAGCAAGTACTCACAAACTTTATGATCAACCCTTTTATTCCTCATCATCATGTCTTATGTGTTGAATGGGTTTCATTTTTTATTTTTCTTTTCTACAACAAAACAATTGAAAATCAGTATTTCATGGGATAATTACATTCGATGTAAATAAAAGAATAAATAAATGATTACATACCTCTTATGCACATTGTAATTGTTGGGATGGATCCTCCTACGATGCAATTATGTTCATTTATTTTACCACCTCCTTGTACACTTTGTTGGACATCCCTACCAGCCATATTCTATCAAAAAACTACAGGAATCATCAGATATAAAAATGATGAATTTTTTTAAGCAAATAAGATTAATAGAAGCACCAATGCTCTATAAATTAATAGAAGCGTCGATGCTCTATTAATTAATAGAAGCACCAATGCTCTATTAATTAATAGAAGCATTGGTGCCTCGTTACTGTTTATTGTGCATTTTTGAACATGTGAACAAAATTATTTTTATTTTAAACTCCATGGTGATGTTAACAATAACATGAGCACCAGTGCACTTTGTTATTGGGGGCGCACTAGTGCAGTTTGTTATTGGGGGAGCACTCATATGCTTTGTTATTGGGGGAGCACTGATGCACTTTCTTATTGGGGGAGCACTGGTGCACTTTGTTATTGGGGAGCACTGCAATTCATTTCAGTTCTTATGAAATAAAAAATAAAATTTTAGTATTTTATATTAACAATGGTTATAGGAAGCATTGGGGCGTTATTTTCTGGAGCACCGGTGCGCTTTGTTATTGGGAAGAGCATCGAGGCATTATTTTTTAGAGCACCGGTGCACTTTGTTATTGGGAAGAGCATCGGTGCGCATGGTTGACATAGGAGCACCGGTGTGCATGGTCGACATAGGAGCACCGATGCACACAGTCAACTTAGGAGCACTGGTATCGTTGACATAAAAATGCATATCGATGTGTTATTCTTGTACAGTATGCAACGCAAATCGTGGAAGCATTTTTTTAAAAGAAAACTTACAGCAACAAGGTTTGGGATCCAACGTAATGAGTGATCCCATTGAAACAGATACCAAATGCCCCATATACAAGTAAATAAACCCTATAAAAATCCATTTCTTAAAAAAAATCTACTTGTAAAATATAGAGAGGAAAACTAAGAGAAACAACCAGGAAGCTAGGGCTTCTAATACTGAATGTAATTGTGAAACCCTTTGATTTTATTTTTTATAATGCATTGAAATCTGTTTGAATCAAAAAGGGGGAAAATTGAGATGATGAATAGAATAAAATCACATACCTGGATTTTCTCCTCTGCAAATCTGTATGTAAATATTCAAAGACTTTGCTTGTAAATTTCTCTTGCACAAGTCTCCCCTCTAAATTTTGGCAAATAATCAAAAAATGATTAAGGTTTTCATTTATAAACACATACATTTTGAAAATAGAAAATTCCCGCTCATTTTTTCAGTGCATGTTTCGGCGCATTGATTCAATTTTTTTTTTTTTAATTTTACCTTTTAACGATGTGTCTGACAGTAATATGCACTAGTGCATTTTTTTACCAAAACACGCTGAGGTTGTATTGGTTTCTAAGCGCACCCTGGAATATTTATGTTTTTTCAATTAATTTCTATTGTTTGAAAATCATTTTTTCTGATGCAATTGTTATATGAGCACCGATGCGCTTTGTTATTGGGGGTGCACCGATGCGCTTTGTTATTGGGGAAGCACCGGTGTGTTTTGTTACTGGGGGAGCACTACGACGCTTTTTAATTGGGGACAAACCGATGTGATTTGTTATTGGAAGAGCAATGGTGCACTTTGTTATTGGGGGAGCACCAGGGCGCTTTCTTATTGGGGAGCACCACGAAGCATTTGATTTCTTAAAAAATAAAAAATAAAAACAATATTTCAGTATTTTATATAACAACGATTATCAAAAGCATCAGGGTGCTATGTTTTGGAGCACTAGTGCGCTTTTTTATTGGGGAGAGCACTGGTGTGCTTTGTTATTAGGGGTGCACCTATGTACTTTGTTATTGGGGGAGCACCGATGTGATTTGTTATTAGGGGAGCATCAACAATATTTTAGTATTTTATTATTTTATATTAATGGTGGTTATCAGTGCACTTTATTTGTTAATCATTGGGGTATTATGGTTTGTAAGAGCACCGATGTGCATGTTCAACTTAGGCGTACCGACGCACATGGTCGACTTAAGCACACGTGTGCGTAATGTTCAACGACACTGGTGCGATTTATTCGGTGCATTTATTTTTATTATAAGGTATGGCGGTGATACTGGAACATTGATGCACCGGTGCTTTATTTTTCATGTAGGCACCAATGTGTATATACCTAAAAGGCGCACCAAAAAAAAACCTCTACAAAAAACTTCGACTGCTCGCCTCCGCTATAAACAACTAAGGGATAAATTTTTGGGGGAGGTTCTATAAAAACCTTTGCAAGAAGGTGTTCTCCTTGTAAATACATGTGGAGCATGTTGATAAAGCCCTCCAACTTCTAAGTGACAACCAATTATTCCTCAAACTTTCCAAATATGCTTCTGGTGCTTCTATAGTGGAATACTTGGGCCACACAGTCTATCAAATTGGGTGTGAGTGGATCTGAATAAAATTGAGGCTATGCAAGATTAGCCACCTCCTAGGACTCCAAAAATTTTACATGGCTTGTTAGGCCTTACGAGTTACTATACAAATTTTATGAAGAATTATGTGTGATTTTGTAATATATCAAATAATAGTTAATAGTTAATACTTAGTAGTGGAGGGTAACATATTGGGTCACGCCTTTCCACTTTTGATTGTATATAAGGCTGGACAATACTCATTGTAAACATGTACTGGAATAATATATATATATAATTGCTATTTGGGTCTTCTCTGAGTTGTTATCAGAGCCCATGGTATTTCTTAAACAACTTCGTAAAAACAAATTATGAACCCAATAAAAAAAATTTACCAACTCCACCTTCATCATTTCAAAGAAGGAAAAGAAATTATTCATAATTCTCGAAGTCGATGAGGCAGACAAAGAATTCCAAGCAATCCTCCAAGGCTACTGACAATCTGAACATCACATCACTTACCAAAGACTTCAACAGTGAGCTCAAAGGTTTAAAAGACTCAATAGATGTAATTTCCAACAAGCTTGGAGAAGAATACATTAAATAAATGAAATCTTCTATGGATGATATCTCCAACAAACTATGTAACCTTGATCCAAATATTATTAGTGGATTCCTCCTAAAATCCAAGAAAACGAATGATATTTCCTTGAGACTTGCATCAGTGGAACATGGTTTGAAAGATTGGAGCAAAAACTCTAGTAACCTTGAGGCCATAATTAAAGAATTGGAAGGCATGAGAAAAGGATTGAGTAGTATGAATTCATGCTTCACTTTTACACAACCCAAACATTCATCTAACCTTGGTGCTCTTAAGGAATTTACACGCAAACAAAAAATTGATATACCCAAATTTGACGGAGAGGATGATAGAGAGACCACTAGATGGATAAACATACTCAAGCGTTTGTTTGAGTTGCATAAAATGTATGATGATGAAAAAAAAACTGCATTGTTGCACCTAGAAGGATCAGCTTGCGATTGGTTCTTGTGGTGGCACTCAAAGACCCAATCAATAAACTGAGATACATTCAAACAATTTTTTTTCAAAAGGATTCAAAACATCAAAAAAAATGAAGTTTTCTCTAAACTCACCTGATTAAAATAGTTGGGGTTGGTGGATGAATTTTTTAATGAGTTACATGTGTTAGCTACTCGCATGCATGAATTACCAAACGCATATCTCTTATGAGTTGACATATCAAGGTTGAAAGAAAATATAAGGAATGAACTAAAGCTCAGAGTTGTTGAAGAAAAACAAAAATTATATTCCCCCTAATAAAAATATCCCACCATATGACGTAAAGGATGAAAAAATTCGATGCTTGAGATGTCATGCTCCCAGCTAAAGGCTAGGCCACAAGTGCAAGAACAAGAAATTATATCCATCCAACACAGATTCAAAAAATTCAATTGAAGAAACATGAAATCCTAGAGGATTTGACCATCAAAACTCTACTCCAACACTCTCGTCTACTATGATGATTGGAATTTCGCAACCCCAAACTCTAAAGGTTTTGGGCTACATTAAAACACAAGAGTAATAGTGCTAATAGATAGCAAGAATTCTCATAATTTCATTGATGCTAAATAGCAAAACAATTAAACATGTTTATCTATCCCTCTTCTGACCTTCAAGTCACAATTCCAGGGAATCAAACTACCTCATGCACGAGGAAATGTCATAAGGTTAAATTGTCAATTAATGACTACCAGTTACAATCCCCCATGTATGCCATGAAAATAGGAGGAGTGGATGTGGTATTAGGAGTCCCATGGTTGCCCATGATTGGTATAGTAGGGTTAAACTTACAGAACCAATTCCTTAAGTTCTTTGAAAATGGGAGGAAATGCAAGTTTATGGAATCAAAAGCCCAACCCCTCAAATAGTCTCTTCTAATAGTAGTGCTAGCGGGGAAAATCCCCCTATTACTATACCAGGGTCAAGATATAGGCAGAGCTATGATCTCCCTTAAAAGACAATCTAATCCCTAAACTACCCCAAACAATCTAAAATGGAAGAATAGAAAGAGATAGGAAAGTAGGTCAGAAGTTGTACCTTTGGTCCAAACGCTCGATGTAAACCTCCTTCGCCTTTGTAGCTTCTGAGGTTGTTGGTATCCTTCCAAAGTTGACCTGCAAGAACACTTAGGCAAACAATGCTACAAATATACTATCTCTACTCATCCATATTAGGGTTATATATAAACCATTATGCATAAATCAAATTAAAAACATAAAGATATCATTTGGGACATGAAAAAGATTCTTTTATTCAAATCCAGAGATCAAAAGTTACAACCTTTGTAGGCCGACGCTCCGCAAACCTGGTCTGAGATCCTCTTAATGGTGCTCCAAGTTCATCATCCCAAAGTCTTCTCTCACAATCAATTGATCACTTTAGGGAAAGGGAAGGGATTGTATAGGAGAAAAGGCTAGAGAGGGAATGTTAAGGCAAAAACTTAGAAAAGGCTGCAAAAACTTGGGCAAGGAGAGGAAGGGATTTTGGCAGAGTTTCTCTGTTCTAATGATTAATGATGGAATGGTACCCCAAGACCTCATTTTATATGACAAAAGGATATTTATTCGGTTTGGGGATGGGATACAATGGGTGAATTGGTTAGGAAACGTCCAACAGCCCGTTAACTTCGTTGAATTCCTTGCAACTTTTTTATTTTTTACAACTTTTGGAGGTAAATGTGGGTTGTTTAGTATGCAGCTAGTGTATGTACACGGTTTTTCTAGTATGCATCTAGTGTATGTACATGGGCAGTAGCGCAGCAAGATGCATACTTGCTCCAAAAAATGGTTTTTTAAAGGGAGTTCCTCAGCAGTAATTTGGCAAATTGTGCAAGTAGAAAGGCCAATTCCATGTATGCATAAGTAGGGAATTTTAGGGATATAACAGATGCCCCCTAATGTGTGAGGTCAGAAGAGCAATTGAAGGCTGAAATACATTACAATATATTTACCAGTAGGAAGGCACTGAGTGGAGTGAGCCCGAGACCAGAGTTAGGGAGGTGCCTTCTGCAAAACAACAATAATCTCTTTGAGGTAGGCATACCCATGCTCAGAATGAACTAATCATGGATGCCAATCAAATACACTGCAGATCCATGTCATATAAATATATAAAGTGTAGTCGTGAGAAATACATAACGGATCTACATCTCAAAATCATTTGAAGATATACAAGTACAATATGCATCTTCAGGAAGCTAGTGACGCCTGCAGTTGGAGATGAGGAATTCATAGCTTAAGCAACAACTTCAAGATCTTAAAAAATCAGGTAGGAGTACAATGGGAGTGTAAGACTCTCTACCCTAAGGTATTTGACATGTCGTTGGGAAAAGATCGGAGGATCTCGATGATTAGGCAGAGAACTTCATTTGATTTTTGAATCTGAACTTGACTGGACTCATGGGATGGCTGACTCATGGAAGTCAAGAGAAAAAATGCAGAATGGTCGACTCAGGTTGGATAAAAATTCCCTTGGACAACAACACGAAAGATGATCAGACTCAAGCAGCGTAATATTGACATAAGTCTATGATGCAGGAGGCATCACAAACTCTCCATATGTTTGGAAGAGTAACCAAATGGAGGAGGATATACCGCTATGTAGCGAGAACAACTTCCTAAGGTCATACCAGATCCCAATGCTTGGTGAGCAAACAAAAGGATATTATTTTTCCAAGGGCGACTATATTGCTGCCGAAAAAAAGAATTGATATTTCTCGTCCCCTCTTTTTGGAATATTTGAATTTTTTTTTGTCTTTTTCAAAGTTTTAATGAGCTTTAAAAAGAATAAAAGAATGCTACATTACAAAGGAGGAATGAGTGTCACGAGAAAGAAAACTGGTTCCAAGCACATGGAACATACTGATGCTCAAGGAAAGGATACATGTGTAGGATAAGGACACTCGAGGAAAATTCCTCCATGGGTCGAGGTGTCAGATCACAAAGGCAAAAAGTGTTGCAAGGCTTGCATATAAGGAATGCTTTAAAGGTTCAGTTGAGAGAAACATGGAGCCGGCATTAGGCTAAAGAAGCAAAGATGAGACCCACAATGTGATTAAGCATGACACAACAAGACTCCTTCCATGTGAATTTTCACGAGCCCAAAGAAGGTAAGCTTGGTGGTTTTTTCAAGCTTAGAGAGTCTAAAAAAACGCTAAAAGAAAACTCCAAGGAGTTCCTTTTTCGCAATTAGTCTAGTCAGTTTGAAAATGGGTTAAACTTGTACTGAAAAGACGCCTCTTCAATACCATTTTAATGAGTGTGATTGAGACAAGATCACTCAACGATCTTTTCAATTTTAAGGAGTTTGAAAAGAGATTAGCTATGGACTCACAACATTTTTCTAGGTTTAGTCTCCTTAGCCCGAAAAATTATAAAATATAACTGAGGAGAACTCTCCCAGCGAGACGAATCTCCCAAGGCATACATTTTTCCTGAATAATTTACTGGATGGAAAAAAGGGTTAAACTCATGCCAAGTAGATGTTATTCTAGACCAATTTAACGAGTGTGAAGGAACAAGGTCACTGGACGATCTTTTCATATTTAGGGAGTCTGAAAAGAGCTTAACTATGGACTCCGAGGGGGTTCCTTTTTCGTAAGTAATCTCTAAGGCCCAAAAAAGAGATAAACCAAAACCAAGGAGAATGTTCCTTTTTCAAAAATTTAGTCCCTCAGGCCCGAAAAAGGGTTAAACTTACACATGAGAATACTCTTCTAGCAAACCGAAGTTCCTAGAGCATACCTTTATTCATAAAATTAGCCATCTGAACCGAAAAAGGGGTAAACTACCACCGGATAGATGTGCCTTCAAATTTGAGTTTGGCGAGCGTGAAGGGAAACAAGATCGCTCAACAATATTTTCAATTTTAGAGAGTCTGAAAAGGGCTTAAAGAAGACTCCAGGGGGGCTACTTTTCTCAAGTAATCCAGATGATATAAAAAAGAATAAATACACTCTCGTTGGATGTTGATTTCGAAATTTAAAGCGAGCTTGAAAGACAACAAACCATGCTCATTAGGGAGTCCCATGGGTAAGTCCAAGAATGATGATTAGCAAGAAGAATGAGGCTTCAATATGTAACCATGGTGGGACTAACAAGGACTCCCAAGCCTATAGTCAAAACTCACAGCATGGACGTCAAAATGCAGGAAAGGATCTACCTAGGGCATCCATGTAGAGGTAGGATCTACCACCTAATTACAACACTTCTAAAGCAGCAGAGAAGGTTTTGTGTCGCAGTTTGGTGGGATCGATCCTATGGAAAATCAGAAAAGACAATGATATGCAGAAAGCTGGGAGTGAGAACCTAACTTATATGAAAAAGTTGGAAAAAGTGACTTTTACCATGGGACGATATAAATGTAACCCATCTCAAAAAATCACCAAACTGAAAGGACAAGTCCATCAAAATGACTGAAAGATAGCTCAAGTAGCCACCAAGCTAGGAAAAGTGAAAAAGAGGACAAAATTAGGGAAAAAAGAGCCAAAAAGTTCTATAAATAGAGGTGGACAACTCATCTTTACCATTGCAAATTGGAAATTAATAAAAAGTCAAAAACCCCTTTTATCAAAAACGTGAATTCTGAGAGCTACGGTGGATGGAAATCCCTCCCACTTGGACCAAGTAAGTATAAATCCCCCCCTCTTCCATTTAAATTCATTTATTTTCATTTAATTTTTAGTTTGGGAGGCGCATGCCCTTATAAAAGGGTCACGTCTGCGTGTACGCGAGATGTCCAAGGTCATCCCGCGTATGTACTCGGGTAGAGTAATAAACAACCTGAGTACATACGCGACTGTTCAAACTACAGCCCATGTACACCTCCTTTTGTATTGAAAAAACAAAGCACAAGTATTAAACCCTCTCCAATTTTTGTGTGTGATGGGATGTATGTACACTAGAGAGAGAGGGAACGTGAGGAGATAGACATCTTGGTTGAGGAGTACCCTATGGCGGTTGCTATACTAAAACAATGTGGCTTAACGAAATTCTTCCAGTGTTTGTTCATGAGGGCACAGCCGAGGTTGTGTAATGCCTTGGTAGATAGAGTATTGGCATCCCGATGCATAGGCGTTCATGTTAGAGGGTCAATCATTGACCCCAACCACATAGGACATCTACTTCTTGACCGACTTTGCTAGGAGAGGGGAACCAGTTAACTTGAGGACTTTTCCTCTAGGGTTGTACAACATAGAAGATTACATGGCGATGCATTGTGAGGCTGGTATCGAGAAAGTAGGTTCTCAGGTGCCAATTTACAAGATTACCAGCCTCTCCCTGCGAGTTATTTTACTCATGATCGGGAGGATTACTAGATCCGCGACACTCCATCAGGCCTCTCATGCACAGATGCACTGTGCAGTTTAGTGTTTAGAGGCGACGATCTTTGACTGGAGTAATACCATGATAGTATGCATGAAGATTCATCTCACAAAGTGTCGTAGGTATACCAACAAGAACTTTGGGTTTGGTATTGTTTTATGATCCTTTTTCTTCGAGAGGGTGCCTAGTCTTATTCTGACAGAGACAGTATGGGGGCATATTGTCTCCTTCCCAGCATTGTGCAGGTGGGTGATCTTACTGCCTAAACAGGGTGGAGGAAGGACCCAAGAAGCCTTCGACGATAAATTCTTCGACTGGTGGGAACGTTGGATCCCAGTCATAAAGGAATATCCCTATGCAGGGATTAGCTTCCTTACATATCCCGACATGCCCGTGCCCCCTGGAGAGGATCACAACGAGCTAGGTAATATATATTTTTAAAGTTATTAATTTTTTTTATTTTTATATATATCATTTTTATGTGTGTGTCGGAGTATTAACTTAAAATTATGTTATATATAGATGTGGGACCAGTTTGACTGGAAGACTATGCCAGGACCAGGCGTCGTCCTCGACCAGAGGTAGGACCGATAGCAGCAGGAGGACCAATAACTGCAAGAGGACCCCTAGCCATAGAGGCTGATAGAGTCCTACGACAAGTAGAGAGGAACCTCACTGCTCTCACTCATGCAGTTCCTATGGCCGAGATCGAGGATCTTCCCCCGTCTATGCAACCACATATAGTAGGGGTGCCTCGGACCTAGGTCCAGTTATTCCAGTGTATTGCAAACACCATTGTCCACTACAGCAGGGCCAATAGGCCTAGACCTCAGATAGTGTCGGACTTCTTATGTGCCGAGGGCATTTTTTGTACTATGTATTTTGAGGGATTAAGCCCAACGATGTATACCGACTATTTTTTAGGCTTTCACACACACTTTGTACTCAGGACACCATTTTTGGACACACACACACACATATATATACACATTTATTGTTTTATGGATGCCATTTTTTACAAATGTATTTACATGTGTATGTGTGTGTTTTTACTTTTACATGTGAGCAATATGCCAATCTAAAACTTAATTAGCTAGAGTATCAGTTAATTGATTAAATCTCCTAGGAACATGAATATAAGTAATATAATCAAAATATCGTTCTAAGAGACATACCCTAAGGAATCGTCGGTGAAGAGTGGGATCATAAACGCAGTAAACCCCATTTCACTGGGACACAACCAGTTGAGCATCTAAGTAAACCCTGAGGCAAGAAATGCCATGTGACAAAGCATCATGTAGAAACTCTATCACTACACTGTACTCAACAACATTATTGGTTGCGTCGCCCAGACAAATACCTCTGGAAGATAGCAACCGACCTCCAGGTGTGAAAATCACCCAAGTTGCGAAAGCAAGACTCCGAGTGTGTCGGCTAGTGTCATACGCGAACCCAAAGTAAACCTATGATTCACTTGACATCTGCCACAGTGGAAAAGAGAACATAAATAACTACACGTCCATAAAACGAAAAAGACAAAAAAGTATAAAAGACAATACATATATACAAGAAGCCACACCCAGGTGATTGGCCTAAGTGTAGTACTTCTTAAGGTAGAGCCCATTTCTAGGTTTTGCTAAGGCATTCCCCTCAAAATAAACCAGACGGTAAGCACCCTTTTCTAAGACTTGTTTCACAATGAAAGGTCTGAACTACATGGGTTTGAAATTGCCTACCCCTAGGGGATCTTTGTCTTGGTCATATACTAGGACAAGATTGCCTACAAAGAAAATCCAAGGGCGGATGGACCGATCATATTGACACTTGGATCATTGTTTATGAGCCTCATTAGCCGAGGATGCATCCCGACGTTGCTCATCGAGCTGCTCGAGATATGGCAGACGTTCTTCAAGCGGTGAAGTGTCGGGTAGTAGTTCCACTGCCAACTTCATAGAATGGATTTGAAACTCAATGGGTAAGACTGCTTCTAGCCTGTAGATGAGTTGAAAAGGTGAAAAACCTGTAGCAGTCTTAACAGAAGTTCGATAAGCCCAAAGTGTTGAATATAACATCAAATGGAAATTTGACTTGGTTGAATTGATCGTTTGTTGAAGAATAGTCTTGAGAGACTTATTCACAGCTTCAACCTGACCATTCACTTGTGGGTAATATGGATATGAATGCTCCTGTTTAAACCCAAGATTTGATGTTAATTCAGTAATCATTTTATTCTGGAAGTGACTGCCATGGCCAGTTACAATCTCTTTCGGGATACCGAATCTAGCTACTATCTAATTGAAAATGAAAAGGGCGACAGTTTCCCCATCATTGTTAAATGTCGGCATAGCTTCGACCCACTTAGTGAAGTAGTTTACTGCTACAATGATATAGAGATGCCCCTTGGCAGAAGCCGGGTGACATATAGTTAAATCAATCCCTCACTTGGTGAAAGGACTAACAACAATGACCGGAAACATAGGATCAGGGTGTGCCCGCATCTTCCGACAGAAGATCTGGCGCAGGTGACACTTCTTGACTGCCTCAAGACAAGCTTTGACTAACGAGGGCCAAAAGTATCCTATGCGTATAATCTTTTGGGTTGTTGCCAACCCAGACAGATGATCGCCACATGCTCATGTCTGACAGTCATTCAAAACAAGATCTGCTTCTTCATGAATTAGACATCGTTGAAGAATGCAATCCACACCTCGATGATACAAAGTGTTATCAAGGATGAGATAATTCTGCGCTTGGTGTCATATTCGTCGATGCTCATCGCGAGAAGTAGAAGCAGGGCACTTCAAAGTTTGAAGATATACAAGTATATCTCCATACCATGGGTCCGAAGATGCAATGAGAAAAATATCTTCGTTGATAGGTGACTCTTCGTGCATAATATCACCAGACTCGACCAGTGGTTCCGAAATTAGTTCGGCAAAGACCAATGACTTTTTATATTTTGCAGAGACAAAATCCAAGCCAAACTCTTGTATGATAACTATCCATCTACTGATCTTTCTGCCAATGACTCGTCGCGTTAACACATATTGAAAGGGGTTGATGACGGAAATGACAGTAGTCTTGCGAAGTAATATATAGTGATGGAACCGTTGGACGGCGTGAACAGACGCCAAAGCGAGTTTCTCAACATGAGAGTAGTTGAGCTCTAGTCCAACTAGGCCTCGACTAAGATAATAGATAACATGCTCCTCGAGCATCTCATCCTCCTGGACCAAGACCATATCAATGGTCGACTCTGCAACAGCCAAATACAATAAGAAATCTATGTTATAATGAGGAGGCATGAGCAGAAGGGGCGGACGTTAGGCATTTCAATGCTTCCAAAGAGTGTTGAGTTTCTTCATCCCGATAAAATGGGACCCATTTTTTCAAAAGACGCATGAACCCTTTAGTGATCTTGGCATAATTAGCGAGAAAATGCCGAAGAAAATTCGCTTTCCCCTGAAGACTCTGAAGCTGAGGGATGGTGTGCGAGGGAGGCAATTGAACTATTGCCTCAACCTTTAGAGGATTGACCGTGATCCCCTTTGTTGACACAATGAAACCCAATAAGCATCATGATGTAACGCAAAAACTGCACTTGTTCGGATTCAAGCGAATTCGATAGTAGCGACACCTCTCAAATATGGGTCGTAAATGAGTGGGATGATCGGATCTCTTGCGAGAACATGATTCCAGATCATCCGAGTATGCTTCGACTATTTGTTTGAGGTCGTAAAAATCAAATGACATGGCCTGCTGAAAAGTAGCTCCAGCGTTCTTCAGGCCAAAAGGCATCTTCCGATACGTGAATGTACCCCAAGGACAAATAAAAGCAGTCTTATGTCGATCCTCGGGTTTGATTTGAATTTGATTATACCCCGAAAAACTGTCCATGAAAGAAAAGACGTCGCATCCCACACATTCATCGATGATCTGGTCAAAAAACGGGGTGGGAAAATTGTCTTTTGGGCAAGCTTTGTTCAAATTATGGAAGTCCATAAATACGTGAATGGTGCCTTGCTTCTAGTTGACTAGAACAAGGTTCGATACCCATTCTGTCAATTTCACAGGGTAGATGAAACCAACTTTGAGGAGTTTCTCTACTTCATCCTTTATCACCGACGCTTTTCGAGGATTGACTGGGCGAAGCTTCTGTCGGACCGGTTTGACATCAGGATAAGTCGTGATTTTGTGTTCAACAATTCATGGATCGATGTCAAGAATTTCCTCATAAGACCAGGAAAAAACGTCACAGAACTCTTTAAACAACTCAGTGTAAATCTGAATCTCTTCAGGAGAGCAATCTGCTCCAATGAAGACATTCTCCACGACGTCAAGGGTTTTGGAGATATTGATAGGAATTGTTTCAACAATACTTTCCATATTTCCCTCGGCATAGACTCTGTGCGTGGCCAAAGGGTTAATGGGACAAGTGACATCTCCGTTCATGGTCAAAATGAACTCTTCTGCCTCTATTCGCTTGATCTCGGGTATCAAGTAAGATCTATGGTGTAGATCATCCCAAGGTCTATCAGGACTAGTCATTGCCTCCAAGATTGACTCATCAGAAGGAAAGACTAAATCTAAAGGGTCTTGAGGGGCGAGAGAGTCTTGAGCCCAAATAGGCTCAAGAACAGGATCTAGCTCATGTGGGGGAGCCAGATCAGGGTTTCCTTAGGTTTTTTGGACAATGTTGTATGCAACCTGGACAACGGATAAGGGCATGGCCATGCCAAGATGCCCTACCCCTTCCATCAAAGCCGATGGGGAAGGCAAAGTCCACAGGTCTTCAAAATAACTCATTTTAAAGGACGAGACCTGAACAACTGCAGCCTTCAACTGGTCGTGAACAACCGAAACAAACCTAATGTCATTGGAAGGTGGCAGATAGTCAAAAGTTCCCATCAAAGACGGCAACAATCCAACCCCTAAGTTGACCATGCCCGGTTGTGGGTTATCAATCATTGGGACCGTGGATGCCCCCGATGAAGGGTCAGGATGAGAGAAGGATAATTGGTTGACGGTTATAATCCGACCCTTGTGTAGGAAACATAGGACCCGAAAAACAGTGGCTAGAACCGCGTTCATTGCATAAGTCCAACTCCACCCTAACAAGATATTATAGTCGAGAGGTGCATCGACTACTTCAACTTTGACGCACACAGTTTTACCCTCCAACTGCATAGGGAAAGAGGGAATAATGCCATGTGGTCTAAAAGATCAACCGTCAAATGTTGTAATCAACGTGGGTGACAGAGCCAACTCATGCTGGTCAATGGCCTTCCAACATGCCAACGACATTATGCAGGTCGAGGCACCCTCATCAACCATCGTATGGAAAATGTTCTGTGTCAACGATTTCATGGTGTATGCTACTACTATCTGAAAAGTGACATGGTGAGGAAGGTGAGGTTTATGGCCAGTTGGATAAAAAATGATCATTCCTGAGTTACTAGGCTCAGCTACTCCTAAGGCCAAAAACAGAGATTTTCTCTGTGATGGGAAACTCTGAAGAACTTCCAGAGCAGACATCGCGCAAGGAGTTTGTACCAGATCCTTTACGACAGAGTAATTATGAGTAGCCCTTGTGTTTGGGTTATGGGAAGCCTTTTTGAACGCACCTTTAGGGATGCGAGTCAACATTTCTCCCACTGTCTTCTCAATTTGTAGAGGATTCAATGGGTTGGAGGCCTATTTTCCCTTATCAACAGATTCTGATGCCCCGTAGTCATGATCCCTAGTCAATAAATGAGCGTCAACTTTTAACATATAAATGTTTGCAGCCAGGTTATTAGCATTAGGCACAGGAGGTCCCTGACTACCCCCACGCGCGCTTGTGGATGTGGAAGCTTGAGCCATATTTTACCCTTGTGGAAAATGGATTTTCAACAAAGTGGGTTGTTGTTGTGCCAGTAGCTTCTAAGATTCTGCAAGCCGAGGGCATAGGTGAGTCAAGTGATCGTTTGTGCAAAGCTTACATGAAAATTTCACCTTCCTCTTCTTATTTTTTCCCTCGCCGGCATTGTTAGCAGCCTTTTTATCCCCTTTACCCTTCTTGTTTTTTTGTTTCTTCTTTCCCTCGGTCTTCTGGTTGGCCTTGGGAGTTGTCAATCACACACTGTGTACATGTGACGACTGGGTTGCAGGGGCAACCGAACTAGGACTTTGGATAGTCACAATCTGTTGAATCGGTAATTGTTGTAAGTGATTAGACAATGGATCTGTGGACTTGCTTTGTACTGATCCCACTATGCCATCAGCATGGGGCCCAGACTTTTATTTGATCTTATCGAGAGTTGATCATGGCGCATCGGGTAAGATCTCATAAAGCATGCCATACTGAGA
>JASDQU010209087.1:2288-16125 GCA_032191745.1 Picea mariana
TTGTGACTGAGTTTTTCTTCCCTTGGTTGCTTGAAGACCCGATGTCAATAGCATACCTTTACACCTTCCTCACTAAGTATTCATCCTATTCACTTTTACTCCAAATCATTGACTAAAGTTAATCAAGACCTCATTTTCTTATGCATGCTAGCCCAGATTTCTGAGTTAAAACATTATTATTTTGAGTTTTGACCATTTGACTTTTAGTCACTCATTTACATTTACAAATATTTTGATGGGTACTTGGCTTATCCTCTTGCAATTAGAGGGTGATTCTCAGTGATAAAATTCTTGGTGTCGTTCCCATGGAATTGAAGACATTTCCATGGGATTGAATGACAAAGAAATACTAATTCTGAAGGTGCATTAGAGATCAATATATTGAAGATTGTAGCTTGTACCTGGTGACTCCACTTTTTTAGTTGTGGCTCCCAAAGGAAGACACATGAGGTATACTCCACATCTACCTCTGGAAACACCTGAAGCTGACCCAAAAAATATTATGAAAAAAGGAAAGGATTCTCAAGAAGGATTTTCATCTACTATACCAGGTACTTCTGGTCATTCGCATGATTCTACTTTTAAAACTCCAGTATCCATATCTAACCCTCGTATTTTACCTTCTACTAAAGTTTCTAGAATCTTAGATTTTGAAAATTTCCCTGTTGAATATTTATATTTTAGCCTCCTATCAAAGTTACTGATACTAAAAAGTAGGAAACCCATTTTCCCTTAGACCCTATACCATCTTCCTAAAAGACTCAAAATCTTCCTCTAAAAACTGAAACCTCTTCATCCAAGTTTCCTCTTTCCCCAAAAATCCATACTATATTTGCAGCTATCAAAACTCCATCTCCTCCTTGTTCCCCTATAGTTCACAACCCAATGGTAGGTGCTAATCTTCCTAGAAATAGGATGGATTCCATAGTGGCTGCTAGGTATGCCCCTCTTATTTTACCCAAGCCTATGAATGCTCTCCCAATTGGAGACTACCTTAAGTACATGCTCAAGTTTACTGGGGAGGAAGACACAACTGCAAAAGAACACCTTGCATCTTTTTATAGTTATGTAGATAATCTTTACATTGAAAATGAAGATGTGTGGATGAGAGTATTTGTAAAGAGCGTTTATGGTGAGGATAGAAAATGGTTTAGGGGTTTTAATCCTAGATATATTTTTTGGATTGAAGCCTTAGATGATTCCTTCTTGAGGCATTGGGGGGATAAAAATATTTTCCTTTATTATATTACAAAATTGGGATCACTTAAGAGGAAAGAAGGGGAATTTGTTTCTGACTTCTCAAAGAGATTCAATAAAACGTACAACAATATTCCCACTGAAATAAAGCCTATAGAAACCTCTGCCAAGATTACCTATGCCAGTGCTTTTGACCCTGAGTTCTACCTCATGTTGAGAGAAAGAGGATATACCTCTTTAGCTCATATGCAAGATGCATCCTTAGAAGTAGAATCCAATATATTGGCAGCTGAAAAAATTAGGGGAAACTCTGATCAAGATAGAAGGAAAGGTAGGGATGAAGCTTCAACCTCTAAATCCCCTTTTGTCTACCCCTGGGTTGATGGACTTACAAAATTGGTAAAATCACTTTCTATTGAAATGGAGAAGTTGAAACTTGAAGGAAAACAAAACTATAGAAACACACAAAATGATGACAATAGAGGTAATTTCAGAAGACCAAATAATTCCCCTCAGGTCCTCCAAAAAGATCCAAGAAATAGGGATAGGGATGATCAAAAGGTTCAAACCCCTCTCCAAAACAACCTTGTTACTGATGAAGAAGGAGAGGATGAAGAAACTGATCCTGAAATCCATTGTCTTGGTGACACCTCTTCATCTCCTCATTTGACCCAATCTGCATATGCATAGTATCTCATGGATAGTCAATTAAATGAATTGAGTAAAGGGGAGAAAACAAATTACAATCCTAATAGATACAACAACCTAAGGTACACAAATAAAGAGGGAAAGACTAACACTTGTGATCAACCCACGAAAACAAAAAATTTTGATAAGGCTGTGACAGCTAGCAACAAAGGAAAATATGTGCAAATCCCTCAAACATTGGTTAAGAGCCCTGCCACAAAAGTTAAAGAGATTCTGAAATCCCCATCCTCCTTTAGCTTTGAAAATTAAATCCAAAAGATTAAAATACCTGTGCCTTTTTTGGAGCTGATTAAGAATGAGGAATTTAAAAGATACCTTTCTAAAATGTTGCAGCCTGAGACTTCTTCTAATTCCACAAATTCAATTAACCTTCAAGATGAAAAACCAACAATTATCTTGGGACCTTTGGTAGAATATAAAGATGATTCTTCCCCTCCTTTTTATACATCACTAAACATAAATTATAAAGTGTGTCACAAATGATTGATGGACTCAAGGGAATCTCACAATCTCATGCCTAAAAAATTCATGGATGAGCTTGGGTTGAAAATTACAAAAACCTACCATGACTTATACTCTTTTGACTCTAGGAAAGTGAAGTGTCTTAGGGTTATCAAAGATCTGGTTGTTACCTTGTTTCAATTTCCAATGAAAAGTGTGGTCATGGATATTGTGGTGGCTGATGCCCCCCCTAATTTTGGATGCTCTTGTCAATATCTTGGATAAAAACACTAGGGGGAACCTTGCAGATGGACCTTTCATATGCCACCATTCTTTTGTTTGGGGGAGAACATAGAAGGATTTACAGGGAGGCTCAATTAGCCTACATCATCAGTGATGAAGAAAAATCCACAAACCATCCTATTTTTTCACTTGATACTGATTTAGTATCCAATATATTTCATCTCAATTATTCTCCTCAACCTCCTATTGAAATAAAAAACCAGTCCATTTCCTCTTGTGAAGAGTCTCTTCCTAATACCTCTGTTTGGAAGATGTTTTTTGATGGGGCTTCTTCTAAAGAAGGTGTTGGTGCTAGGGTAGTATTTATTTCCCCTACTCAAGAGATCATTTCTTTATCCTACAATCTTGAATTTGAAACTACAAACAATGTGGCAGAATATGAGGCTCTTGTTTTAGGTTTGAGGGTTGCCAAAGACATGAGGATTGAAGAGCTAACAGTGTTTGGAGATGCTGAATTAATTGTTCATCAAATCAAAAATATGTATCAAGATAAAAACCCCAGGTTAAGGACTTACATAAATGAAGTTTGGGATCTTGTTTATAGTTTCTTCTTAGATTTTAATAGCTCATTTGTTCCAAGAGAGGGGAACACTATGGAAGATTCCTTGGTTGTTTCAACAAGTAGTTTCAGATTTCCTTTGCCCCCTAAAACCAAATATGATGTGGAAGTGAAGTATATACCTTCTATACCTAACAATGTCAAACATTGGAAGGTTTTTAGGATGATCTTGAGATAAAAATATTTCTTGAGACTGTGGATGAGTTTTCTGCATTACATATTGATAAAGATCATGATATTGAAAAAATCCCTCATGTTGATATTTTTTTGAATAAAATTGTTGACCATCATATTGTTCTGTTGCCCAGTAACCATATTTCAAAAGGAATAGTTCCTTTGGAGATATTTTTTGATAGAAATGATGTTGTAAAGGTTAAACATTAAACTGAAAATGTTGATGTGACTGAATGCAATTTAGGTACAAAGGAGGATCCAATGTATGTTAAGTTGTCTAGCAGCTTGTCAAAAGAACAAAGGGTTGAATACGTTAATATTTTAAAAGCGCTTTCTGATGTGTTTTCCTAGAAATATGAATATTTGAGAACATATGACACAAACATCATTGAACATAAGATCCCTTTGAAAGAGGAGACCAAGCAATTTAGGAAGAAACTCAGAGGGATAAATCCTATGCTGTTGCCTACTATGGAAAAGGAAGTAAAACATCTTTTGGATTCCAAGATCATCATTCCTTTTAGATACTATGAATGGGTGGCTAACTTGGTCCCATTGAGGAAGAAAAATGGGGAAATCAGACTATGTGTCAACTTCAAAAATTTGAATAGAAGCTCGAAGAAAGATAATTACCCCTTACCATAGATGGATCACATTTTCCAGAGGGTGACAGGTTCATCTAGGATGTCTATGATTGATGGTTTTTCTGGATACAATCAGATCTCTTTCTTGCCTGAAGATAGAGAAAATACATCCTTCACTACTCCTTGGGGCACATTCATGTATGCCAAAATGCCCTTTGGATTGATGAATGCAGTAGCGACCTTTCAACGAGCAATGAATATTTCCTTTATTGGGGAGAAGGAAAAGTTTGTAGTCATCTATTTAGATTACATTACGGTGTTCTCACAATCTGATAAAGAACATTATCATCATTTAAAAAACATTTTCTTGAAATTCAGAAAGTTTGGGCTCTCTCTCAATCCTAAAACATCTTTGTTTGCTATGAAGGAGGGGAAGTTGTTGGGGCACATTGTATCAGCATAAGGGGTAAGAATTGATTCAAGAAGATTAGAATCAAGCCATACCTTGTCTCTCCCTAGATCCAAGAAATAAGTTCAGTCTTTCTTGGGGAAAATCAATTTTTTAAGAAGGTTCATTTCAAATTTTGCTGAATTGGTAAAGTACATTATAGACATGCTTAGGAAAGTAAATGAGGTCAAATGAACTACTGAGTCTCGAGATTATTTTTATCAAATAAAAAAGGCCTTGACTGAAGCACCTGTGCTCATCAACCCTGACTACTCCAAGGATTTTTTGATATTTTTCCTTTGCTTCATTTGACATAGTAGTTGTTTTTCTATTGCAGAAAAATGCAGAGGGGTTAGAGAAGCCTATTTCCTTTTTCAGCAGGGCATTGAGGGATGCAAAAATTAAATATGATATCACGGAAAAGAAGGCTTATGCTTTGGTCAAATCTCTCAAGGATTTCATAGTTTATTTTCTGCATTCAAATATTGTTGCATATGTCCCTTCAGCCTCAATGAAAGAGATACTTCTCTAGCCTGATATAGATGGGAGGAGAAGCAAATGGATTTCCAAAATTATGGAATTTGACCTTGAAATAAAGTCCACTAAATTGGTGAAGTGAAAGGTTTAGCTAGGTTGTTGGCTGAATCAAATTGCAAAGCTTTGGGGGTTAAATTCATAAACATAAAATTAGAAAATCAACAAGCTGAGTTGGCTGATAAAGGTTCTCATGTTAGCCCAAAGTTGGAAAAATGCACTTGGTATAAGGACATCATATATTTTCTCTAGAAGTTGTATCCTCCTGATGGTTTGGAAAAGAACAACGTAAGAGATTTGAAGCTTTATTATTTATGATTCAATAAGTGACCCCATATCCCTAGGATAAGGCACTAAAACTGCTTGTTCTTGGTAGCTCACAGGGAGCATGCCATCCCCTGTGGAGCCAATATTATCACATGAAGTTGTATTGGGTATTTTATCCCTTAGGTTTTAATTTTTATCCTTTAGTCTTTAGGTTTTCTTTATTTTTCTTTTTGTGATTTTCTTAGGTTAGTCTAAACAAATAAAAACTTGTGTTTTGGCTCATTTTTTGGCCCACACATATGATTTTAGCCTAGGTTCATTTTATGGTTCATGTCTTTGACTCACCTTTGGACTTGACACCAAGAATTATCGACCTCATGATCCTAACGACCTGACAAATCACTCCATCCACTCATGCTCTTTATCCTTTCCATGTTGTCCCTATGTCCGTTAAGGGGGTCAAATCAAATTTTGAAAAGGGCGTTTCCAACTCACTAGGAGTTTCCGCACACCTTTGTCCTATTCTCCTTTGCCATAATTCACCATAATCAACTGATGTCATATCTCCCATTTTTTTCTGCGCCCTTGTTTTTTAAAAGGGATATTTGAGATTTGGTCATTTATGAGCTTGCTAACTGTTTATCAGTTTGAATTTTTTCTCCTAAGCTCAACGCTGCTAAAATTACTAGTTCAGACAAAGCTACAGATTGCGCTATGGGATCGACTGGTAGAGATGCATTGGAGGCTGAGGTATTGTTGGCCCTTGACCAAGTTTTGAGTATCCTTGGTCATGTTTGACCTACTTTTGGGACTTCGACAGGGTGTTGAAGGCAGAGCGCAAGTCGAAGTGGAGATCACGGGATCTCGGCTCCGTTTCAGGGATTTTAGGGTTTTAGGATTATGTAAAGGATATGGGGATGTTGTCCCATTAGTTTACCCATTTTTAGGACTCTTTTGTATTGTATAAATAGATAGATAGATGATGTAAGCTAGTCTCAAGTGTGCGATGATAAGGCTAAGTGAAAGTAATAGTTGTAAATTATTTATGCATACTGCGTGATACTTACAAGGCTAAGTGAAAGTCACTGTAAGAGACTATGTAAAGGATTTTTGATGTGACCTAGCTCGAGGAAGGAGGATTTGGCGGAGTGCGCAGATCTCCTGTCCTATGCGGAGTAGGATTTTGAGGCTCTGTGCATGTAGTTGATTGACCAGAAATAATAAAAGAGAAGAAGAGTTGGTGGATGTAGCCCCAGGTTGGGGGGTGAACCATGTATATCCTGTGTTGCTATGTTTTGTGCAATGCATTGATGTTTTTATGTGTTTAATTGCTTAAGTGATTTGATATAAATGAATGATAAATAGATCTGTTGATTATTTGTTCTTAATAAGATGGCTGAATGCTACATCTAACCTATGTGAATGTTCTTAGTGATTGAATATGATAGATCTGGGTGAATTCTGTGATGCTTTGTAATTAGGGTTTTATCTACGAAGTACATATTGGTTAAATACTGATGAAATGTAACTGCTAAGTGCTTTGGTAGAGTATTGTGATCACAGATCTGTGTCCTAGCTAAGGTTGTAGACACTGGAGTCCTGTAACCACCCCTACCTCTACCTCAGGTGAGACTCTATCTACTTCGTAGGTGTTGATGAAAGGGCTGGTAGTTAGGTTTTTGTTGGTGTGCTCTTGAGCGTTGAACCCTAGGTCTGCCCTTGTGCCAACAAATGGATCCATTGTTGGGAATAAAATTGTGATTGCTGGGAACTAAAGAAAAGAAAGCTCTGTGCGTAGATCTGTTTCTTTAGTGTGCAGTATTCTACTTGACTTGTGAAGCTCTGTGCTAAGATGAAAAGACAGATATGAAGAAAAGAGGTAAAATCTTAAATATTTGTTCTTTGTTAAAGGTAAGAACAGTGAAAAGTTTTGATTGAAAAAGGTAAGATAAGTGGAAATTTTTGTTCCAAAAGTATGGATCTAGGCATGCTTGATAAATTTTGTCCTAGCTTGGAAAATAGGGCACAACTAGATGAAAGAAGGTTTGAATTGAGTAGATCTGATAGAAATAATGAAAGATACGTCATTCCTATGCATAGAAAGAATTTTTGGACTAATAAATGGATGCAAGACCCTAGAAATAATTTTTTGCAAGTTAGCTACTATGATCCTAGTGCATAGTACATGAAAGGCTAGGGATCACTTCAAAGAAAGAGAATATTACCCCTTTGTTATAATTGCATAAGACTGGGACATATTGCTAAGGAATTTCCTACTAAAAGACCTAGTTGCCTTTGTTGTCAAGCTATGGATCATGAAGTTTTGGATTTCTCTAGAATGATTCTTAAGGTTGAAAGAATGAATATGAGACAAGAAAATCTCGAGGAAGATCAAGAAACTAAGACCATGGAAAAACCCCAGAAAGTATCAGAGAATGCATTGCTACAAATGAAAGACACCCTAAATGTTCACAAAAATATCAACTTATCAGAGATATTCAAAGAAAAAGAATGCATAGAAACAAGAATAGGCGACTTCGACATAGACTACGTTCTACAGGAGGAAACATAGGTGAATATTATGATAGAAAGAACTTGGGAAATTTTAGGCAAGCCTGCTATGATTCCTTCATTAGGAGGGATAGGATTATTCAGAGGAAAGCTGATAACCCTATGTGGAAGACTTGCCTAGATATCTATGAGTGCTCATGGAACTTCGACAGAGGAAGAGATTGAGGCTGTTAAATTTGTTGAGAATAGTGCCCCATTTTCTATGTTATTAGGAAAACCATGGATTGAGAGAAATTAGACTAGAAGAAAGGAAGATGAGGCCCTAGAACAAAAGAAGTAAGAGCTAAGAGAATGCATGATGAAGAGGATAACGCACTTGATTGAAGAATAGGAGAACAGATCGAAGTTGTTCAGAACTAGAAACTTGGATGTCAAAGTTGAAAGAACACAAGAAGACTCACAAAAGAAAAGAGCACCTACCCCAGATAGAGAAGAAGTATTACTCTCTAACCCTATGAAAGCAATAACGTGAAGTTACTATACCAAGAGGAGATAAGAATTAGAATGGAAAGAGGAACCCAGTAATGCATATCACAGGGAAAAAGGCTAGAAAACTCAGTAAGAAGAGAGAAAAGATAGAAAAGTTACAGAATGTCCCAGAAGGGACTTCGCAGAAGGAAGGTTTGCAAAATTGGAACTTCGCTGAGATATCAAAATAACGCAACTTGACACTTCACCATGAAGAAGAAATATATTTGTTGAAAGCATTATAACCGTTAGCCCGATGCCTTGAACGGTTAGAACAATAGTTATGAATAGAAATCTCACCATCAGATCGTTGGGACCATGCCGTAACGAACATAACTGCATTGATGAAGGCCTCTTGTCCATTGGAGAGATATGTTACACCATTGTCTACTTATTGCATCAACTGTTGCACCAAAAACACTTTTTTGAATTATATCCTAGCCAACTCATTGCTACCACACTGTGTTTATTGAGATCGACACATGTTCTATTGATTTGAGCACTCATTCATCCACTTGAGTTATCCTATCTAAGAATGCATGTTGGACAAGATCATCTCCGCAGAGAAAATCATTGAAGAAGTTCTAATCAACCTTATGACTCAGAAGGTGATGTCCGCCGGAGCTCCAGCCTCATCGACGAGAGGAGTGCAAGCCTCCCCGTCGACTGCTCACGGATCCAGACCATCCCAACCTGCAACAGAGAAAAGAACTAAGCACATAGATGACCTAGCGAATGTGAATTTAATCTCGACTATCCTTCCTGACTACATCCTACCTTTGGCTAGTGCGGTGAGTCATGACAGTGTCCCAAGAGACTTTGATTACACCATGGTTGTTGCGTACCTCCCGAAGGGGATAAATGTAGTTAGAATGCAACAGGATAAGATCGCTACATTAAAATTTAGCGACTTCAACCTAGGTGTCCACAAGAAATACATCATGCTCACTCCTTACAAGTATTTGACCAGGACGAAGGGGAAGAAATAAAAAATAATCCCCCAACCATGGACTATGAACCTCGCGCAGTCCACCCTCTTGAATGTGATGAAGATCCCACACTTTGGAAGGCACTAGGAGGTTAACGTGTGTGTTAATATCCTACAATCATGTTACCATGGTGGCTATCTATGGATAGAATAATTCATCACATTCGATCCATAGGATCATCGGATTGAGTATGCAGGGATCCATAGGATCATCATATTGAGTATGCAAGGACCCGACCCACAAGACTTCTACCCAGGGAAGGCTATAGATCACACATTGGCACAGAGGATCAAAGACACATATGGTGATGTAGAAAAGGGGATGTGAGGATACAAGGTAGCTTCTATCCAGAATGGTGTAGTGTGCCTGGCCTGCTAATTGATTGCAGTAAAGCTTGTGAGAAAGAACAGACCTACATAGGTCACATAACTCACTGGGAAATGTGTAGAAGGACTCCAGATGAACTGGGTGAAGTACCTAGTCAACCAGATGGAATTGGATTTCTTTGAAGCTTAGGATCAAGGCTATGAGTTGCACTTTAGCTGGCTCTTGATCCTCATAGCATTTACTTCTTAGGAGATGTCGAAAGGTGAGACCTTCCTAGACATTGATCCGTTCGCGCCACTCACTTTGAATTTCACCACGCTCTGGTACTCGAGTGTTATGGGAAAACAATGTCAGTCGAAAGAAGTATTCCACACGTACTATCTCTAGTTGAAGAGGTCTATTGAGGTTGTCCCTCGCATGACACCAAACACCCTGCACTGGTTCATACCTCTCATGAAATTTCGCATAGATCGACACTTCATTTATATCACTGAGCATGCAGACGAGCATAAAGAAGAGCTTCAGTCATACTATAAGCTCACAGAGGAAGAACTCAACGTGATAACTAAGGACTGGTCAACATACCTCCTTATCCCTGCTGAACCTGTAGAAATGTCTGATCTCGAATTAATTGGCAGCTTGGAGGCCACTCAAAAATAACACGACACACCTGGAACCAGTAAAAGGAAGAAGACCGAAGAAGTACAAAATGTAAGCAGTGCATCATATGTAACTGCTTCAGTATCACCTGGACGAGGAGCTGATGAAAAAGTATATAGATAAGAGACCAATGGCAAAGAATATCAACAGAATCAAGGTGAATTAACACTGCCTATGGATCCTATTGATGAGGTTGATCCCTCGAACAAAAGAAAGGTTTCCCCCGCGAAACCTACCTCACGGAAGAAGTCAAGAGAAAGAAAAACCATGATGTGAAGCATGCTCACGGTTGATGACTTCGACTTCATCATCGTAGCTGTATCAGATACCTCACATGACATATTACAAAAACATGAAGCCAAGCAGGAGGAGATGTATGGCATAATCAAGGTTGAACACAGAGGGGTGCAATAGGCCCTCTAATCTAGCTGTGCAATATACATTGTGCCCTCGCCATCAGAATCACCAGAGTTGAGAGATGAGCCTTCCAACTCTGTAGATTAGATGATGCGACCGAAGATCACCTTCGTTGCACACAGGAAGAAACAAAACATGCCACAAAGACCCTAAATCAAGTGCAAAAAGTAGTCATATAGCAATGCCAAGTTGTGTAGCAGGAGAAGGTTTCTCTCCAAACAAATTTTGAAGAGGAGAACACACAAATCCAACAAGAGAAAGAGCAGTTGATTGGAGAGCATCTCATAGTCAAATAAGCAGTCAGCGGAGCACTTCGCTCTATGACATGCTTAGAGAAAAAAGCGGAATAACTAGTAGAGCAACTTGCAGAAGCTATCCAACAGCTTCAATAGAGAATCATAGATCTAGAGCTATGAACAGTGCCCAACACTCCGTAGGATGTATGAGATCAAAGAGAAGAAACTGATTAAAGCGCAGTTGAGAGAATCAAGGCCCTTGCCATAGAATGTAAACAACTAAGTGATCGCAGTGCCCAGACTTATGAGAGACTTACTGAGGATCTTGAACTAAAGGCACTGGAGTCACAGCTCCAGTAGGAAAATCAGTAAGTAGAAATAATACAGGTGCAGTTGAAGCCCCTATCAATAGTCGAGAGGATGAAGCGATCCCAAGAACAACACACTACTCAATAGTAGGTCCACACGATTCAGAGAAAATTCATGGAAGTGACTCAAAGGTTCCAACCAATCCAGGATGAAGCTTGCCAACTATTTGCAGAGATTGAAGGCCGAGGAGAAGAACTGGAATAAGTCATCATTACAGTTAAAAAACACTTAGAGGGACCTGTCAACGAAGAAATTATTCAAGAGTTCACCGAGAAGGAGGCCTTGGCGCAACAACAAGTTGAAGCAGCTCGAGGCTTTTGAAGTAGATCTACCCATATCAGAGTGACTCAGGATGATTCATAGGTGAGTGTTGGGGCTATGTTGTCCCTTGTCCAAGTTTTGAGGATCCTTGGTCATGTTTGACCTACTTTTGGGACTTCGACAGGCTGTCGAAGGCAGAGTGCAAGTTAAAGTGGATATCGCGGGATCTCGGCCCCTTTTTAGGGATTTAGGGTTTTGGTATTATGTAATGGATATGGGGATGTCGGCCCATGGGTTTACCCATATTTAGTCCTCTTTTGTAATGTATAAATAGATAGCTAGGTGATGTGAGCTAGTGGAAAGTGTGGGATGCTAAGGATAAGTGAAAGTAATAGTTGTAAATTCTTTGTGCATACTGTGTGAGAATAGCAAGGCTAAGTAAAAGTGACTATAAGAGACTGTGTAAAGGCTTTGTGTTGTGACCTAGCTCAAGGAATGAGGATCTGGTGGAGTGCTCATAAATCTCTTGTAGCTAATTGACCAAAAATAATAAAAGAGAAAAAAGAGTTGGTGGACGTAGCCCCAGGCTGGGGGGTGAACCCCGTATATCATGTCTTGCTATGTTTTTTGCAATGTATTGATGTGTTTATGTGTTTACTTGCTTAAGTTCTTTGATATAGATGAATGATAGATAGATCTGTTGATTCTTTGTGATTAATAATATGGATTAATGCTAGATCTAACCTATGTGAATGTGCTTAGTTCTTTAATATGCTAGATCTGGGTGAATACCATGATGCTATGTAATTAGGGTTTTATCTGTGAACTTGATACTGGTTAAATACTGATGGACTATAACCACTAAGTGCTTTGGTAGAGTATTTTGATCACAGATCTGTGTCCTAGATAAAGTTTTACACACTGGAGTCCTGCAACCACCCTTGCCTCTACCTTGGGTGAGACTTCATCTGCTTTGCAGGTGTTTTTGAAAGGGCTGGTAGTTAGGGTTTTGTTGATGCACTCTTGAGCATTGAACCCTGGTCTGCCCTTGTGCCAACAAGTATATGTAGCAGTTCCATATCTTGCTACAGATCTTCCATCATTAGCCACAACCTCCAGGTATTTCGTGAGTCTTTTCAGCTACATGGAAAAGTATTAATATACCCCTGCCTCATCTTTTGGTAGCACCTGGTGCTACAAACTGCATCCTCTCTCATCAATTTGCATCTATAGCTCTTCTTCCACAAACTCCATAACCATTTTCCAACTGAATTTCACCTACACTAAGGTCAAGCCATTTTTCTTATGAAGCTTGAATGCCCATTCATTCACTTGGAACTTGTGTCCACACTGCGCTACAAAAAGTCATTGCCAAAACTATGCTATGGATCCCCTGTCTCAGTGCTGAGTTTTCGTTGGATTTGTCAGTGCCATCCTCTATATTCGAAAATATATATGCATTAGCCTATTTTATGCACTATGTCATCCTTCATTTTATCTCAAAATCTGTTGGCAGTGAGGAGAATAACAGTCTCGACCCTTTAAGATTTGATGACCATTGTATGGTGGCAGAAAACTGATCATTACATCCCTACATACCTTTCCTCAAAGTTTCTTTCTCTCATTTAAAAAAAAAAGAAAATCCATCAAACCAGTCTATTGTTAATTCAAAGTGAGTTGGAGGAAAATACTTGAGAGAGAAACCATTAGCCATTGTCAATTCTCATGGATATTTGCCTCTTTTTGGTTCCTTTACTCTTCATTAAAACACAACCTTTGATCCCCTATTTATATCCATGGATACACCTCAAAGGAAGAAGTATCACAAGGGTGGGAGTGTGGTCAGGATTGAACCTTTTGGCATGCACCTATTTGATGCTAAGCCAATGGTCAGGGAGTTTTTCCAAAGGGTTGGCTTCCTCTCCTTTTGTCAAAACATGCAGAGGGGACACCCTGAAGTAGCAAGGTAGTTTTCATTACATTTTGATGGCATTAAGACCAAGGTGGGAAACCTTGAGTTTCAGGTATCTAACGCCTCTATTGTAGGAGCCACTGAGTTACCTAATACCAGTGAGAGGTGGTTCAAATCCATGATCCTCAATGCTTCCTTTTCCAAGGACTTCCTCAAACCAGACTATCAGAAAGATAATTTTTCTAAAGGAGTGCCTAGGAGCCACCTAGTTGAAGGCTTTGATAAAATGTTGAAGATCATCCAAAGATATTTTACATGTTCAGGAAGGTTTAACATGATATACCAGTATCATATAAGACTCTTGCTAAATTTCACTGGTAAGGCTGCAATGAATATCCCTTTTTATCTTTTG
>JASDQU010209088.1:0-25503 GCA_032191745.1 Picea mariana
TCAAGTTGATGGCACAATAATGAAACCTGAAGGTCATGCTAAATCTCTCAAGGACATTTTAGCTAGTTAACCGAAATATAATATATATGGTTGTAGTGGGTAAAATATTTTACAACATAGTTTCTTATAAATAGAAGAATTGCATTTATCTTTGTATGCAGAAGATAGATACAATATTACTGAGGAATAATAGAATATGCAACAACACTTATTGTAACAGAATTCAATTTGTAATATAAATCTGTGTTTTTCATGTATGTACAGCAAACTCAGTTACTCTGATTTAATACTCTGTTCTACTCTAGTTTTTTGCACAGACTGTGTTTCTTTTCCAACATATAAATTCATTTACCATTTATTGAAACTTGTGTAACAGTGATTTTAATCTCAGTTACGGAACACTTCAAATTCAATGAATCTGAGAAGTTCTAATTACAGTTTTTGGAAATATTTTATAGAACTAATATGGACAGAAAAAGAAGGTTTTTGTCAAGTTGATGGCACAACAACGAAACCTGAAGGTCATGCTAAATCTCTCAAGGACATTTGAGCTAGTTAACTGAAATATAATATATATGGTTGTAGTGGGTAAAATATTTTACAAAATAGTTTCTTATAAATAGAATAATTGCATTTATCTTTGTATGCAGAAGATAGATACAGTATTACTGAGAAATAATAGAATGTGCAACAACACTGATTGTAACAAAATTCAATTTGTAATATAAATCTGTGTTTTTCATGTATGTACAACAAACTCAGTTACTCTGATTTAATACTCTGTTCTACTCTAGTTTTTTGCACAGACTTTGTTTCTTTTCCAACATATAAATTCATTTACCATTTATTGAAACTTGTGTAACAGTGATTTTAATCTCAGTTATGGAACACTTCAAATTCAATGAATTTGAGAAGTTCTAATTATAGTTTTTGGAAATATTTTATAGAACTAATATGGACATAAAAAGAAGGTATCTATGGCGAATTCAACTTACCGGCGCGCTCGCAACGACGACCAACCGATGCGTTCTGACCAATGGCGACCCTGCTCGGCTCCGACCAACGACGACCCTGCTCAGCTCCGACCAATGGCGACCCTGCTCGACTCCGACCAACAGATGCGGCCTACACTGCTACACCTACCAACACTGCTACACCAGATGTGGCCTACACTGCTACACTGCTACACCTACCAACATTGCTACACTGCTACCCTGCTCGGCCCCAACAAACACTGCTACCCTTCTCGGCCCCAACTAACACTGCTACACTGCTACCCTGCTCGGCCCCAACCAACACTGCAACACCTACCACTTCCCAAATTTGCGAAAAGCATTCCACATCTGATGTGTCGATAATATATAAACACTTTTTCGGCCGAATAATAGTTCGACCGAAAAGTTGTTTGGCCAAACTAGCTTTCGGTCGAAAGATTGTTCAGCCGAAACATTATTGCCGGAAAAAAAATATTTGTCCGACCAAATTTGTACATGCAAATCGAGGGGGCTGTTATTGCACCGTTCGATTTGACGTTTACGTTTTCGGCCGAAAAATAGTTCAGCCGAAAATAATATCTTTCGGCCGAAAAATATTATAAGTTCGGCCGAAAAAATGTTTTTCGGAATTTTGGAGACCCGATTGTCACAAAAGTGTAACCCACCTTCGTGATTTGACCCTGCAGTGTGGGTCGAGCAACAAAATATGTATGATATGATAATTATTGTGGCCGATAAGGCCTTGAACTTGTTAACTCAGCTCTCTGATGTAAAATTTGTTGTCATTCCTCTCATTAAGAAACTCAACAACATAGACCTAACAAACCCTCAGATCATAGTTGTGGAAGTAGATGCGGTTGTCCAACTCACGTAGAAGATCTAGGACCACTTTATTTGACCTAAGAATCAATTTCATGACTTCGTGGGACCAACTGAAGCAAGTGGAACATGTTAATGAGAGTAGGATCACTTGGAAGAAGTTCAAGAAGTACTTCCAAAAGGAGTACCTCTCAGAGCATTTCTATGATAAGAAAATGCAAGAGTTTTTTGAACTTGGGTTGGGAAGCATGACTATGGCAGAGTACAAGAATAAGTTCTTGGGATCGTTAAAGTATGTCAGGTTCATTGGTGATGAGAAAGTCAAAATATAGATATTTCTAAGTGGACTGCCAACCTTTTATAAGTAAAAGATCAAGTATGATGAGCCCGAGATCTTGACCGGAGCCATCAGGAAGGCTAAATACCTATATGAGAAAGGCCAGGGAAGAGAATCTCTGCAGAAATCTTGGAAGGACAAGAAGAATGTTAATTTCGATCAAAGGAGGAAAGGATTCAAACCTTCCTTCAATAGGAATGAGCCTAATAGAAATCATCAAGATCAGTATGATAAGGGAGATTCCAATAAGTAAGATTCCTTTGGAAAAAGGGGAAGACCACCAATCCAATGTTGGGGATGCAAGGAAGATCACCTGTACAAGGATTACCCACACAGAAAGGACAGAGCAAAGACTATGCATAACATCCAAGAAGCTACAATAGTCAAAGATATGGGAATAATCTATGAAGCTTTAAATGATAGACAAGAAGAGTACCAGTCCAATATGATCGAGGTGGAAGGTAAGATCATAAATCAGTCTATTGCTATTTTGATTGATTCAGGAGCAAGTCATTGCTACATTGATCCTAAGATAGTGGATAAGTTACATTTGGAGAAAAGTAAACTTGGAAAAGAAAGTTTGGTTCAGTTGGCCACTGGAACCAAAAGAAGAATCCATGATATGGTTAGAAGTTGTTCCATAAGTTTTAATGGTGTGAATACTAGTATTGATCTAAATATCATACCAATGGGGTCTTATGATATTTTGATTGGAAAGGATTGGTTGGACAAGCATCATGTTGTCCTAGATTGTCATAACAAGACATTTACATGTCTTGATGGAAATGGAAAACAGAGCACTATGAAAGGAGTTCCAAGACCCATCTCTACAAGGGAGATTTCAACCTTACAACTAAAAAGATATTTTAGGAAAGGATGTCAATTGTATGCAGCTCATGTGGAAGAGCCAGATAATACAAAAGGGACAAGACTCGAAGATTTCTCGGTACTACAGGAATTTTAAGATGTATTCCAATAAATACCCGGATTGCCACCAAGAAGGGAGATAGATTTCTTAATTGATTTAGTGGCAGGAGTTGCCCTGGTGTCAAAAACACCTTATAGAATGAGCACACCAGAGTTAAAATAATTACAAATGCAGTTGGAGGAATTGTTGAAGAAAGGGTACATACGTCCAAGTGTTTCACCTTGGGGAGCACCGATACTTTTTGTCAAAAAGAAGGATGGAACCTTGAGGTTGTGTATTGAATTTTGATAGTTGAAGAAGTACACTATAAAGAACAAGTATCCTATACCTCGAATTGATGACCTCTTTGATTAGCTAAGAGGAGAAAATATATTCTCAAATATTGACCTGAGGGCAGGATACCATCAGGTAAGAATCAAGGAAGAAGACATTCATAAGAAAACCTTTATGACCAGGTATGGGGATTATGAATTTGTAGTGGTGCCATTTGGACTGACCAATGCACTAGCTGTCTTCATGTGCTTAATGAACAACATATTCATAAATTATTTGAATAATTTTTTCATAGTATTCCTGGATGACATACTTATCTATTATAAGTTTGAAGAAGAGCATGAACATCACTTAAGAATGGTGTTGCAAGTACTAAGAGAACATCAGTGGTATGCCAAGTTGAGTAAGTATTCTTTTTATCAAAAGAAGATCCATTACTTGGGACACATTATTTCAGAGCAGGGCATAGCAGTAGATCCAGAGAAGATCGAAGCCATTAGAGGATGGCCAACACCTAGAAATGTGTCATATGTCAGATATTTTATGGGATTAGTTGGATACTACATAATTTTCATAGTAGGGTTCTCTAAGATTTCTCATCCCATCACTTCTTTGAAAAAGAAGGGAATTAAATTTGAATGGACACTCAAGTGTGAAAATAATTTTAATCTGTTGAAGGAATTACTTACTAGTGCACCTGTGTTAAAGATTGTTGACCCAAATGAAAGTTTTGTGGTATGTACAGATGCATGTAAGGAATGAATTTGGGGAGTCCTCACGCAAAACTAGACATGTCATTGGATATGAGTCCATAAAACTTAAGGAACATGAGAGGAACTATGCCAAACATGACTTGGAACTTGCTTCCATTGTTCACACCTTTAGGTTGTGGAGGCATTATCTCATGGGGAATAAATTTGAATTAAGGATAGACCACATTGGCGTGAAGTATATTTTTGAACAACCAACCTTGAATGCCAAGAAAACAAGATGGATGGAATTTTTAAGTGAATATAACTTCGATATCAAGCATATCAAAGGAAAGGAGAATAAAGTTGTTGATGCGCTTAGTAGAAGAATGCACCTCATGCATGCTACTGCTGTCAGTATGCATCAGTCAGACTTGAAGAGAAGAATTTTAGTTGGTCTTGTTACAGACCAACATTACCTACAGGTAAAGGAAAACTTACAGCAAGGAGATGTACAACATAAAATAAATGAGTATGAGATAAAGGAAGACGGATTGCTCATGCATAAAAATATAATCTATGTTCCTAGTTCCGGAGAACTGATGAATTTGGTACTGAAGGAGATGCATGATGTTCCTTATGCTGGACATCCCGGTTACCAAAAAACAATTACAACCCTAAGAATCCAGTTCTTTTGGCCGGGAATGAAGAAGGATGTTGCTGATTAGATTGCTCTATGTATGGAATGTTCGAAGGTGATTGTCGAGCATAGGCACCCAATGGGTTTGGTGCAACCATTTCCAATCCCAGAGAAGAAATGGGAAGTGATCACCATAGATTTCATCACAAGATTACCCAGAACGAATGAGAAACATGATTCAATCACGGTGGTGGTTGAAAAATTAACAAATGATGCTCATTTTATGCATGTGAAGACAACGCATACAACAACTAATATTGCAGAAATTTTCATGAAGGAAAATGCTAGTTTGCATGGGATACCTAGGACAATTGTCTCAGATAGAGATACAAAGTTTACCACCAATTTATAGAGGGGAATGTTTAAAGTATTTGGCACAAATATAAAATTTAGCACAACATACCATTCCCATGCAGATGGGAAAACAGAGAGAGTCAATTGAATAATTGAAGATATGCTGAGAATGTATGTGATGGATAAGCCATCTAAGTGGGAAGATTACTTACACTTGGTTGAGTTTGCATATAAAAATGGGTATAAATATTCATTGAGAATGATCCCATTTGAAGCCTTGTATGGTAGGAAATGTGATACTCCAATAAGTTGGGACAACCCAACAGATAGAGTGGTACTTGGGCTAGAGTTGCTCAGGGAAATGGAAGACCAAGTGGTTAAGATCAAGCGGAATTTAAAGGTAGCTCAAGATAGACAGAAATTTTATGCAAACAAGAACATGNCAACTAGAGAATTTAAAGTATGGGAGCATGTACTTTTGAAAGTGAAGCCCAAGAAAAGATCATTGAAATTGGGTAGTTGTACAAAGATGGTAGCCAGATTGTGTGCTCCATTTGAAATATTGGACAAAATAGGGCCAGTTGCATACATGCTTGCAATGCCTGCTTCCATGAATGTGCATAATGTATTTAATGTATCTTTACTAAAGAAATGTTTACATGACCCTAACCATGTTATTGATTGTCATCTGATTCAGGTAGAGATAGAGGGAGATTTTTAGGTTCAGCCAGTGCGAGTATTGGACATATAAGTCAAAATTCTCCAGAATCAAGTTATAGAGCTGGTAAAATTTCAGTGGACCTTCTACGGTCCTGAAGATGCTACCTGGGAGCATGAATATGCCATGTGGGCAGAGTACCCACAGCTTTTTGAATAAATTTGAGATTTTGATATCTATTTTGTATATGCACTGAGGATAGTGCCAAGATAAGGGGGAGGAGATGTAAAACCCCGGGTTTCGAACCCCCATTTTAAATAATTTATTGTTACAATGTTGAGAGGCTTGAGTGTCCAAACAATTATTAAAGGGCTAGTATGCCCAATAAATGTAATGTTTTGATCATTATTAATAATAAACACATCGATGGCTGCTAGACGGACAAGGACTAGAGTTATAGGGGGCTATGATTCCACAAGAGAGGGGCTTGAGGGGATAAATGTTTATTCCTATGTTAATTACCATTTTTTCCTAAGGGATGGGATCGATTACATGAGCTTCTTGGGGAAGGCTAGGAGTTTCTTGATTCCCCACAAAGTTACTTAAACTTGCCTCTGGTCTGATGGGGGGGTTCTACTGATGGATTGTTTGCTAATTTTACTGTACGTTCATTCATTTCTCTCACACACTTTCATGCACTCACTCACCCATCCATTAATCCATCCTCACCTGTGTCTTGGCTTGGAAAAGGGAAAGGAACTGGTGAGAATTAGCCATGGGATAGTTGGCTGTAATGGTCACTGGTGCAATCTAGCCATGACCTGGGGCCTGCATGTTTGAGATGTGTTGGATTGTGCCCTGTTTTTCTCACAACTGTGAGTCCTGAGAATTCCATCATTGATATTCTGGACCAGCTGTGATGGAGGCCCTAGAAAATAAGGAGAAGGACTGCCTGAGGGACTGCATGGTAGAGAAGGGTGGAGGTCCATTCTCTTGGGAGGTATAGGCTAGGTAGAAGAGAGCTGGGTACTTGGATTGTTGTGGGTGTTGGGAAACCTATGAGAGCTTGAGAGATGACTAGTTTGGGAACCCAAGTGCACTCTAGAACTGTTCTTGTGGATTCATAGTCATGGCTCGGGGGTGACACTGCTGCTGAGATTTGGAGTAGTGGTGTCTATGGTTGGGTGGAACGTCCTTGGTCTGCAACCAGTTGGTGTCACCTTTTTATAAATATAATTTATCTTTGTTGTGATATTATTATCTATGTATGAATGTATTCCGATGTGTATTTTAATTATCGTTTAACTAAATCTTAGATTATGCATGCTTGCTAGATATTGTTGTGCATGTCGCTAAATCTTGTATCTTATGTGTCCTTATTAATAAAATAAGGTATCGATAAGAGTACAAAGTCTAACGGTGGGCTTGAAGGTAGCATGCCCCGACCTGTGAGTGGTTGGGTATGTTACAATATCTTGTGTATTGAGTCATAAAATCTTCTCCTTGTAAGCATTGTAACACCATTTTCATAATAATATTTATATGGGTGTTAGGCACATTGATGTTTTCCAACCATATTTTTTTCTTTGGTGTATGAATGGTTGTGAGTTATTGGTTGAATTGGATAAGTATAAGAACTGTGTAATTTTTTAAGTAAAGAACACAAGTGTAGTTGACATGATTGGCTCAAGGTAGAACATGGGTGCGTCTTGAGTGAGGCGTAGTCCGAGTGAAGTAATTTCGGTTTGGTCAAGTTGCATAAATGAAATGTCATGATGTCACACGACTTGAGGTTTTAGGAGACTTGGGTGGGCCAAGTCGAGTTGGTTCCCTGGGTAGACTTTGGGCACATGACAACAACCCATTTGAAAATATTCCAATTCTTTTTCTAGAAATTCTTTTATTTTTTCAAAATCATTGATTTTATTTTTAAATGTTTCCTATAGAAAAAAGGTTGAAATTGATACCTTAAACCAAATGAAACATAAATGATGTATATCCTCAAATTAATGCAAGGAATTCATAATGAAGGGCTCACCTCTTCCCACTTGTGGTCAAAGAATGTAAAATCCTCAGGAGCCAATTTAGCCATGATTAAAAAAACAACCAATAAGGTATATTCAATGTTCTTAAGGAAGCTCTATGCAATATTTGTAGTATAACTAAATTCTCATTAATAATTAATATATGTAATCATTAGTATTTGTAATTGACAGCTGTGAAGGGTGCATCTCTTCACTAAAATATCTATATAAGGCCTATCATTCATTGTTGTAACTTGGCTTGGAATAATATACAATAAATATATATTTTATATATCTAGTCCCACCAGTTCTCCTCCAATTGGTATCAAAGCCAATATGTCCATTTATCTTTTGTTCTTCTACATTTAAATTGGTTTGCGTTTATACATGTGCATGGAGGTTTTTGTGCGTTGAGTGTGATCTCTCTTTTGTGTATAGATTGTTGTTCATGGATATTTGTGCGTGGATTTCGAAACATGCTTTTTTGCATGGAATGTGATCTCTCTTATGTGTATAGATTGTTTTGCGTGGTTTTTTATTGGGTGAATTTTGTTGTTAATAACCAAGAAACAAAAAAAATTGGTGTAAGTCGTTTGGTAAACATAATAAGAGAGCAAAAATGTATCCTTGGAATCACAATTAAAAAAATTGTTGGATTAGCCATCACTTTTGGGAAGGCTAGTTGGGTGTGACATAATAAATTAAATATGAATAGGAAGAAGGTTAGACATGTGAAAATGTGTGAATAAGGAAGTGTTGCACGTCAAAATTCATCACTTCGATAATTTCTCATTGTCATTGTCGCAAGTGTCGCAAGTGTCGCACTTTTGTAGCAAGTGTCAAAAGTGTCACAAACATCATATTTTCATCTCGTATGTGTCACATTGCGGAAGAAATCATAAGAACACTTGGTGCACCCTCTAAGATTTGTTAGAAGAGGAAAAAATGTCATTTGGAAAATCTTACAAACATTGTGCCTTGAAGAAAGATCAACTTAAACAAATTTTTAGAGATTAGTGCTCCCCTGCTCACATGCAGGGAGCACTATAGCGCCTTGTGGCCAGCTTTGGTGGAGAGCCAATCTAATGAGGGAATATTCAGGAGGAATTCCCCTTATCTCTAAGGACAACTAGAAAGAATCCAAGTTAGTTTGGCTCAAATTCAAATTATAGGATGGATCTAAGGGAAATCTCACAACTAATGGAGTCATATCCTCAACTTATTCCAAAAATAGCTAAGATGGTTGAGCCTCTCAATGCCTATATAAGGAGGCATTCTCATGGTGAAAAGGAGAAGAATATCAGTGAAAATTATTGGCATTCTGATTGTGGATATTTTGAGCAAGGGGTTGGACAAGGAGGACTTGGTGAGGCTGCTACATCTGCATCTACAGATTGTAAGCACTTTGTTATGTTCTCATTAATATATATGCTTGGCCTATTTCCTTCAAGTTTGTGTATGTTTGCATAAGCTTGTGTCTTCTTGATAAATCTAGTTTAAACTAATATTGGTAGAATACGAAGCATGCAATTTATTTGTTGTCTATTGAATTGCGGAACTCATTAAAGGGATTGAAGATAAAGTTCAACCTGGACCGAGCAAGGACAAGCTTAAGAAAAAGGTACATCATGCTTTCTTCCTCTTTTCCTTTGACTAGTTTAGCTACATTTAAAGGAATGTCAGTGTTCAATGTTATCATTTTTCTATCTTGGTAATAGGGGTCTAAGATACAAGAGGACATTCACCTATCCACAGGGGAATTTTCCTACAATAGAAATTGACGACTCCACTGGGGATCAAATCTTTCAGTTTCAGTTTCTTTCCTTGGTTTTGTCTTCGTTTTTTCATGTCTTTAGATCCTACTCATTGTACTTTTCCTCTGTTGTACATGTGTTGTCAATCCTGAAGTCATCTTACACAGACTGATGATCAAGCTTTCCTGAGTTTTTATTTTCTGGGTTTACTCTTTTTATTCTCATAAAACAATGCCCCTCTTCCTTTACAGATAGAGCGCTGATTTTAGTATCAATGCTCCTCTACAGTGATTTAGGGAGTGTTGTAGCTCTCTGGTGCTCATACAACTAGAGTGACAATTTTTCTTTCTGTTGAAAAGTTGTTGGATATATGTACTAGGTGTGATTTTTTGGGTTATTCTTTTGCTCAGGACTTTTTCGATCAACTTGTGCCTTCTATAAAGCTTTCAACCTGTTTCTTTCTAAGATATGTGGTCTTTGTTTGGATCCTTAAAAGATAATTCCTTGTTTTGGAATCACTCTTTCTCTTCAAAATTTTGAGTTCACTTTCGATACTTTCTCGTTCATCTGATCGCTTGAACGTTATTACAAGGAAGCACAGAGATCTTTGTACTGTCCATTTGGTCTTTGATTTGTATCCTTCCAAGCAAATTCCTTGATTGAGTTTTGTTATTTTGGCTTTATTTTTGAAAAAGTTTAGATTTGTTTTCACTTCTTATTTGATTGATGTGAGAGTGTTTCTTTTTGTTTATATGATACTTGCTTCTGATTGCTAAAAACTGCAAATAGTGACATCTTGTTGGCATAAGAAGCATTGAATCAAATCAATTTATGTTCATTTTTTTAAAACAAAAAGACATATTTTCATGATTGGATTTTGGATATTAGAATCAATTTCTGAAAAGTTTAGCATTGAATTGTATTCTTTTTGAAAGCAATTGCATGAAATTTCTGCATTTTTGTGTTTGATAATGAAAGAAATAAAATTCTTCTCCTTCCCATAAATATAAGTTCATTGAAAGAAACGATCACTTATCATTTTGATTTTACTTCTTTGGGATTCGAGTCATAATATCACCAATTTCACTCGCATTTGCCTCTGAGTAAAGAACAACCACTAAAATCAATGCTAATTAAAAATGATCTAGAAACTTTTTTCTTAATAGATTCTTCCACCAACAATTGACTAGGATTAGCGCTTTGGAATAGGCTGTGAGTACAACTCTCCAAAGCATTCAAAACAAAATTATCATCTTGCGATAGGGAGAGAAAATCCAATTTTTGTATAAGCATAGTTGGGATTCCCCTATCACACATGGTTTACGCACGAGCTCATGTTCGAGAGAGCCACAAAGATTATCCCTCTGCAGTTTAATCATTCGTAGTAGTAAGATTGTATATTGGGAGTTATTTTTGAGTTCCAACTATCTTCATTTGGTCTCATTGATTCGTGAATTCTGAATCCATTCGAGGTCCTCTAGAGTTCTATCGGTCTACTTTTCCTCAATTCTCTTGAAGGATTTCAGACTTGTTATCCTACCCATACGTTCGGACTGGAATGTCGAGTGTACCCGCCCAGAGGCTGACAGCAAGTTGGCGTCCTTATTAGCCATGATATTTATGCTTTTTACACAAGGTGATGCTGAAGGGAAGTCTTTGATGTACCTGGAACAAGCGTTGGTCAAAATCACTTGGGCTCCTTGGAGGGTAAATCCACGATTACTATGTGGAAGATTTCACCAAGGCATAAGTTCATTAAGCAGGTTTCCATCGTAACTGTTACACCCACTCATATCCTATCCACTTCTCGTTTTGATCACACGATGTTGGATTTAATCACCAACTAGTATGGTCATTGTGAAAAGGTTTGTTGGCATGTTGGTTCTTCTAGATTTTTTAGCATGTGTTGTTGATTTAATAATTTTTCAATATTGAGCTTGTAGATGATAAAGGTCTTTGTAGATCACATAGGGTGCAAGGGTTACCTCCAGAAGTTGGCTACAAACCCTTACCTCGTAATTCACCATAAGACATTTACCGTGAAGAGGTAAAAAATCATTCCGACGCTAGGAGTGTTGCTACTCCTTCGTTAGAAAATACTGAAAGTGCCTTGGTTACGGTTGAGGATCCCATTCCTCATACTACACCTGTATCAGAAGCTCCTAATGAAACACTCCTTCTTCGATTAGACTCGTTCGGTAATATTATAGAAGAAGAAGTCCCTTGTTTTCCATCTAGACCAATTACTGAGACATACATGGGATCCACATAACCAATTTTTAATGATGAGTTTAAGAGCCCCGTTCGTCATACTAACACAACAGATCCACATTAGACACCTTCTAGTTCTGTATGGAGGACTCCATCGGGACGTGATATTTATGAAATTTTTTATTTTATTCAACAACCTCTTGATCCTAATGACCCTCTTATCGCTGAGGCAGGACCATCCGATCAGACTATTGATCGTCCCATCGAACATGTTGTCAATCCAGTTGCTACGTCAACAAAAATCCACCTTAATGTTGGAATCGTAACAAGATCATGTTGGTCAAGCACTTGCTCCTCCCGCATGGGGCAGTTCTAGCCACCCTCTTAGTGATGAAGCCTCGACGAGTGCTCATATTTATATGTTCAATGGGATTGATTTAACCACTCGCACCACAACATATGAAACACTAGCTAAACCTGATAAAGAAAAGGTCACTAACGGTATCCCACCAGATCCATCTCCTACCTCCGTTAGTCCTCCAACTAATTCACTTCATATAGATAAACCCTTTTTTACTCTATTTTACGCCCTCCCAAGAGAATTATTCACAAGTCAACGTTTAATCCTAGTTGATGTGCCGCCCAAAACTACAACATTGTTGAAGATTTGGCTCAAGCGTCATGTGTTATGTCCTCTCTTGAAGTTCTACAACATTTCCCAAGTCAACGTAGAATGCTCTTGTCTTCCATCGAAGCCATTGATCCCGAGTCATCAAATAATATCACATTTAACCTCAACAACTTCAAGTCACAACTTTCTAACTATATTGATTTTCAAATTGATGTAGTTGTTCATAACCAAAACATTCACTGCACCATATTGGATGAGGGAGATTCCACTTGTGTCATGTCATTATATTGTTGGAAAGGATTAAAATCACATGCGCTTAACGAATCCCCTACAATGTTATGAGCATTCAATAGGTGAGGTTTTTCATCCTCACGGAATCTTGTAGTCCTTAGTTCTTCAGTTGGGGGGTAAGATTGTCTCTGTCGATGTAGAGGTAGTCAATGCTAACCTTGATTACAACTTTTTATTAGGAAGAAGTTGGTTCTATTCCATGACTGTTGTCACTTCATCGATGTTTCGATGTGTACAATTCCCTCATCAAGGTAAAATTGTTACTATCGATCAGTTAGATTACTGCACACCCGATGCTCGCACTCCCACCACCAACACTATTCTTTTCTTGGGAGATAGTAAGATCACTTATGAAAGTGTTGGTGTAGGTATTTTAAAATATTCTTCCCTTATGGGTACTTTCCCTACACCACTTCCTTCCAGCACACAACATATCACCACGATCAATATGATCTTGACTATGGCCTATCAATCTTTTGAATCATCTGATCCTTGGGTTGTGCCTAGTCCTCTGGAATTCAATGCACTAGGTGACACTATGCCACTTATTCCAACTGAGGCTTCATACAATGCGATCCAATCCACCTCTCCCTCTTTGGATGACCAACATCTATTGGCATCCGACACTTATTCGTTGCCATATTGGTTGAATTCCCTGTCCTTCGCTTTCGACTCCATCTTATATATTTTTCCATCAGATGAATCTATTATGGAAATGCTTAGTATCGATGAGGTACCTTGGGAAGACAACCATCATCGATCATGTTTTCTTCCTAGTCTAGATGAAATTCAGGAATATATACAGTCTATATTCCCCTTGATTTTGTTGATTCTCCCCAATCTCCTATACTTACCCAGTATACTACTTCCGAGGGTAATTTAGGAAACATCTCATCCACTATCACTATCAATATATCGATCAAAGACAATATCGTGGAAAATATTCATCTCGGTCCTAATTGTTTTCCCGAAGAAGTAGAAGCTTACACCGATTTGTTTAAATAATTTTGCGATGTCTTCGCATGAAGAAATGCTAGGGATCGATCCATCGATCGTTGTGCATGAAATAAAAACTTACCTAGGAATTAAACCTGTCTAACAAAAAATTCACCTAGTTCATCCTAAGAAAACTATGACCATCAAGGCAGAAGTTGAATTTTTTTTGAAATTTGGCTTTATCTATCCCATCCCCTTGACGGAATGGGTTTCTAACATCGTTCCGGTTGCTAAAAAATAAAGAACCATTCATGTGTGTGTGTTTATTATAGGGATCTCAACAAGGCTTGTCCAAAATACAATTACTCTACACCCTTTATTGACCAAATCATTGATAATTGCGCTTGCAACATTATTTTCTCTTTCATGGATGGATTTTTAGGGTATAACCAAATTGGAATTCTTCCAGTCAATCAACATAAGACAACCTTCATCTTCCCAAGGGGGAATTTTTCTTATAGAAAACTACCTTTTGGTCTAAAAAACATTGGTTCTACATTCTAGTGGGCCATGTTGTATTCTTTCCAAGATATTAAACATATTGCAGAAATGTACCTCGATGATTTACCTGCACATTCATCTAATTTCCAAGACCATATTGGTCATTTACATGCCATTTTTCTTTGATGTCGGTACTATCGTATCCATTTGAACCCTCACAAATGCATCTTCGTTGTTGAATCAGGTTGTCTCCTCAGTTTCGTTGTCTCCAAATATGGAATTAGGGTGGATCCCTTAAAAATCAAAGCTATTCTTCCTTTACCTTCTCCTAACAATCTGACCCAACTACAAAGTTTGCAAGGGAAAAAAAACTTGCTTCATCGTTTTATATGTAATTACGTTGAACTTACTAAAGGATTTATGCGATTGTTGCAAAAAGACACTCTTTTCATTTGGGATGACACCGCTCAATGATCTTTCGATGCTCTTAAGCATGCATTGACCAATACACCCCTATTGCATCCTCTGAATTATGCACAAGACTATATCCTTTATTTGGCAGCCTCTACTTCCACTATAGCTATGGTTTTAGTTCAAGAGGACCCTGACGATGAAGAACATGTGATCTACTATCTGAGCAAGAGTCTATCTAGTCCCGAGCTCTGATATTCACACATTGAAAAGTTGTCTTTGACAGCCGTCATTTTTGTCCAGATATTTCACCATTACATCCTGTTGCGCACTACCACAGACATTGCAGACTCGAAACCCATGTACCATATTCTGACAAGTCAAGTCCTTGGGGGGAAATATTCCAAATGGATCGTTGTTCTTCAGGAATTCAATCTCGAGTTTACCAAATCAAAAGATAAAAATTCCTTGGTTTTTGTGGAACTTATTTGCGATCTTCCCCATGTTGATGAAGACATTGAGCTCAGTGATTCTCTTCCCGATGAATCTCTTTTCCTCATTAGCACATCTGACCCTTGATATGGAGATATTATTCTCTATCTTCAAACCCAACTTTTTCATCCCAATATCTCCCGTGAAGAATGTCGTCGTATCCGCCACCATTCTAAACGCTACCTTATCATCGGTGACACTTTGTATCACCGTGGTATTGAAACTATCCTACGACGTTGTTTAACCCACAAAGAGGCTAAACGTGTTTTGAATGACTGTAACCTAGGAGCTTGTGGTGGTCACCTTTTTAGGATGGATACGACCCAGAAAATATTATGTGCCGGTTATTTTTGGCTCTCCATCTTCAAATATTGTATTGAGGCTGTCCAAAAATGACCACCCTGCCAAGTCTTTCACAACAAGGCACACACCAACCCTTCTCTGTTGCATCCCATTGTCGCCATCGTCCCCTTTGAAAAATGGGGCATTGATTTCATTCAACCTAATACTACCTCAGCCGAGGGGCACAGTTATATCATTGTTGTCATTGATTATTTCACTAAATGGGTTGAGGCTATGCCTACATTTCTTAATGATGGTCGTACTGCAACCCTCTTCATTTTTAACCACATCATTGCTCGCTTTGGTGTTCCAAAATTCATTGTCACTGATCACGGCTCACATTTTCAAAACTAGATGATGAGTGAGTTACATGTCAAGTTGGGGTTTCTCCATGAAACCTCCTCCCCTTACTATCCTCAAGAAAATGAACAAGTTGAAGCTATTAACAAAATCCTTAAAACCATGATCCAACACATGGTGGGGGTAAACAAAACTTCTTGGCACTTGAAACTTTTCTCCACCCTATGGGATTACCGTACCTCAATGAAAACTACAGCTAGATTCACTCCATTCTAGTTAGTATATGGCGTCAAAGCAGTGTTACCAATCGAGTGTGAAATCCCTTTGTTGAAACTCACCATAGAACTCCTACCTCACACCTCTATTGAAGAGGAGTGATTCCTATATTTGACTAAGTTGGACGAAACGCATCACAATTCTTCTCTTGTTAATGAGACATATAAAAAATGAATGAAGAGTCAATATGACAAATCCGTTCAACCTCTTACTTTCACAGAAGGAGACCTAGTCCTCGTTTATGACCAAGCTCACGATAAGCTAGGGACTGGAAGGTTAGAACCTCTGTGGCATGGACCCTATATCGTAAAAGGTGTATTGCATATAGGTGTCTAAGAGCTAGTTGACTATGATGGAATATCTCTTGGTGAACTCCGAAATGGGCTTTACCTCAAGAAGTACTATGCATAGAACATTTGGCATGTGTGCTTTGTACACTATTGTACTATATTTATTATTTGGTGTTTCTTTTATCTTGCATGTACGAGTTTTTTTTTAGCTACTTATACCTTGTCTTGTGATTGTGTGCACATCTGACGTCTCCCTTTCCTGTCTTTGTTGGGTTTGTGGATGGCGCTAGTCGACACACCCAGAACATTGCTTTGACAACTTGGGTTATTTACCACTCTGATGAGTTGGTGAGTTCTGGAGGCATTTTCCTAGGATCGAAAACCAATAACGTGGCAAAATATAATGCTTCCATTTGACTTTTAACTTATGCCTCATCTCTAGGTATATCTCATATAATAATCAATATAGACTCTCAACTCGTGGTTTGTCAGCTTAATCGACTCTATGTCATTCAAAACCCTATCCTATTGCGTCTCCACCTACGAGTTCGTCATCTTGAGAGAAGGTTTGAATTTACAAAATACAGGCACATACCAAGAGAACTCAACACAACGTCAGATTCACTAGAAAATTATATTTTGGATCGGTATCTTGCGCATATATAAAAGTTTTAAAAAGAAATGACTCACATGTACAATAAAAACATCACACAAGATAATTTGTAACACCATTGTCACCACAAAAATCATATATATATAATGCGTGATAGAAAAATTTTGTTTTACATCAAAAAGTACATAGTAGGGAACAATTTGGGCCCTCATGCCCATGATATCATCATGAAAAGACTACAAAACATATAGAGGATCCTATTCCGCTTGCACCATGTTGTGCTTCGAGAAACACACCACTTCACGGGCCACTCGTCGGAGCAAGTGGTTCAAACTCTCAAGGACCCCTACTATATGCCTCTATAGATGAAGATGTACGTCTCACCTCGTGAGAGGTGGGACACCCATAGTGAGACCTTAGAGTTTCCTCTCAACCTCCCAGATACCTCCCACTGTTACCTCATGCTCAACAACTATCTTCACATCTTCACAATGCCCTAGTGCCAACATCTATGTTGGATGTGATGTGCCTCTATCTGCATGATGAAACAATACATCTATTAAAATCCCTCTTCGTACACATAAAAATAATATAAATTTCAAAATAAAGAAAAACATGACAAGGTGTTGGTTTCATACCTGATGCATCCCAGTCAATACCCTCTGGAAGAACTAAGTTCATGCTCCCCCAGAAATCCACTCTGACATATGGGAATTCCTCGATAAAAATTAACTTCCTTCTCCACCAAGCGAAGAAGTTAGCTGTGAACTTGAACTCTGAGTCGGTCCCCAATATTGGGGAAAAACTTGTCCATCATTCCATACATGGCTCAGTCGTTGGTCATTTCACTAGCACAATCTGTGGCTACATCTGAGGTATTCTCTCTAGAAAGAATGAAACCAAGAAGGAACCATAGCCAAACTGTTTATGTTTCCCAATCATTCACTTCATGACTTGATCCTTCATGTTTTGAAGGAATCCTGCACTCTAGTTGAATAATATCGGCTCCACACATTGTAGAGCATAATACATTTGGGATTTTGAAGCCAAATGTGTACTCGTGCTACCTTCTTGGTTGGTTATGTAAAATAAAATAGATCCTAATGTCAAATCTCTAACATCCTTGATCACGATTCATCCCCTGACCAATCGTGACCCTAGAATACAAAATGATATGAACCCCTCGACATGCTGAGGAGTTGCCCGTTTCCCAGACAAAATGATATGAACCCCTCTTCTCGAGCGGTCAGTCAAAAAGTACAAGTCATCGAGCTCAATTTTGAGCAATTGTGCTCCAATATGGAACGCCTGTTCAACGTCATCCCACAGTCCAATCAGATACTCAAGTAATAAAACTTATTTTTTCATCTTTTGTAATTTGAAATACTTGAGGAGGCCACAATTCCTCAAAGAGGCCCTTGTTTGAGGGTTTTGTAATGTGTCTATATCATCGAGATCATGCTCACGTTCTTTCCATTTGATCATGGTTTTAATCCGTTTAAACTACAAAAAAATACATTTAAAATCCTTTCATCATTCTCTCATAGAAAACAATTGGGTATTTTTAGAATAAAAAGAAACATTTGTTTTTCATTTTTGCGTAGACACTCTGCTAATCTCATCCACAGGGCACTAGCACTCCCCTGGCACATGCACTAGGGTGTCAAAAACACGATCGATGCTCCCCACACCCTTCTGAGGGAGCACCGATCTAGTTCAGCGCCTAGGGCTTCCCAGGGAGCCCAAGATAGCCTAAAAACTACCTAAAATACAATTCTAAACCATGAGAAATGACTAGAATGGGTTAGTGAAAAACTTGGTCCAAACAAATGTGAAAATGGTCAACCATAGCTTCGGTGCCAACAACTTGAATATATCCCTCCGAAGTTCAAAATACCAATACTAGAAGAAATTGGTGAAAATGAAATGGCAAATAAGATTTCTAACCCTATTTTACTATTATAGGGTTCATTTTTTCTAATATAATGTTTCTTTTGGTTTTTTAAAATCTTTTTGGAGAGTCACTAATACCTTGGATGCGGATTTGTTTTTACTTGCAGGTCTTGAAGCAATATCTTTTTCATTAAAACCTTGTAAAATTGACAAGCATGGTCTTTTTTCTTTCTCACGCTCGAAACAACATGAGAATGTAACCGAGTAGACTTTTATCTCTTTTTTGGACTCATGAAGGTTACACGAAAAAGGAAACCCATGGAGTCTCCTTTAAGCTCTTTTCAGACTCTCTAAACATGAAAAGATTGTCGAGTGATATTGCTTCCTTTCACACTCGTTTAAAAGGTTTTGTAAGGGCATCTCCCGAGTAGCAGTTTAACTCTTTTTCGGACTTTGGAGAATAAATTTACGAAGAAGGACAATCCTAGAGTCATCTTTAAGTTCTTTTAAGACTCTCTAAATATGAAAAACAACTGAGTTTTCCTTCTCTGGACTTGTTAAAAAATTACACATTGACGGACCCATATGGGATTGAACCCTTACTTTTTCTAGTTCGTTAAACAAAGGAAGAGGAACTTACCAAAGATGAGTTAGATTGATCATGTGTTATCCTCCCCGAGCCCGTAAAAACAAAAAGAGGTACTCGTCTATTTGGATGGGGGAAAAAATTGAAGGAAGCAAGCCAAGCCATTTTTTAGAATTGTCACAAGTCACTCTTGCATTCGCCCTTGAACACTACACATTGTCTTTACATACATTTTGATCTGCCGAACATCTGCACTGAACCAATCCTCTAAGCTTATTTACTCCTTTTTTTCCATGTTATGTTTTTGTTGCTTGTGCCTCAGTGTTCAAGGGAAGTATATGCCTCGAGATTCAACCATCACAATTTTCTAGTTTCAATACCCATGTCAGTCCTTACTCATTTGATTCACCATCTTACATATCTATGTTAGTTTAGTGTCATTGATGAGGGATACATCAAGGCCCTCCTTCGACGAGTCTTTTCCCGTCGACATCAACACATTATCGAGGAAATTTGACTTAGAAACCAGTCAGTACCTTGGGACCTACATTCCTCAATGGCAGGTCTCCTCGCCTCCGACAGTAGGTTTACATCATTGACCTATGATCAGACGATTCCATGAATGTTCGACTTCAACTCATTTATTCACATTCATTGGATTGCAATAGGGTACCTTGGGAGTCATTGACATCATAGGTGATTTCCCTCACACTTGTTAACGATTTACCTCTATGGTCAGTAATCAAGTGGTTTCTACCATGTTCGACATAAAAAATTCTATTCACATGGCTAGATTCGTACCACATTGGGATTGGGACGAAGACCTTGGGTTGAGAGTTCACTCCGATATATGTTTTACCTAGGCTATGAAAGGATGTCATTTGAGCATGTTAATATATACATTGTCACATAGAGCCACTTTGTATTGGTCTGTGGCTATGTTTTAGCATCTCATAGATCCACTGTGTATTTCTCGTGGCTACGATTAGTTCATGTCATGGAGGTATGGATCCACATTGTATATTTGGTGGCTATACCCTTAAGTCAATATGAATATGGATCCATAGTGTATTTGGTGGTGGCCATACCTTAAGTCCTTTAGCACTCAATCATAGGTATACCTGCCTTAGGTTTGAAACATATGATAACATTTTTTTGATGGTTGTTTGCAGCTTCTACCAGGTTCTTCGACTCCATACCCTTCCTTCGAAAGTCTTCAAAGCGCTTAATTCATTATCTTCCTTCTTCTGACCTCACACTTTGGGGGGTAATCTGTTACACGTAAAAAATCCTCACTTCAATAATGTCTCATTGTCATTGTCGCCAGTGTCACACTTTTGTCACAAGTGTCGCAAACATCATATTTTCATCTCGTATGTGTCGCATTGTGGACGAAATCATAAGACCACTTGTTACTCCCTCTAAGATTTGTTAGAAGAGGAAAACATGTCATTTGGAAAAGCTTACAAATATTTTTCCTTGAAGAAAGAACATCTTAAATGAATGCTTGGAGATCAACGCTCCCCTGCTCACATGCAGAGAGCCTTAGTGCTCCTTGTCTATTTTTCAGGGAGTGCTATAGCACTCGGTGGTCAGCTTTGGGGGAGCGTCGATCTGTTGAGGAAATCTTGGGGAGGAATCCCCCTTATATCTAAGGATAGCTAGAAAGCATCCGAGTTAGTTTGGCTCAAATTCAAGTTATAGGCTAGATCTAAAGGAAATATCACAACTAATGGAGTCATATCCTAAACTTATTCCAAAAATAGCTAAGATGGTTGAGCCTCTCAATGCCTATATAAGGAGGCATTCTCATGGTGAAAAGGAGGAGAATATCAGTGAAAATTATTGTCATTTTGTTCGTGGATAGTTCAAGCAAGGGGTTGGACAAGGAGGACTTGGTGAGGCTACTGCATCTGCATCTATAGATTGTAAGCACCTTGTTATGTTCTCATTAATATATATGCTTGGCCTGTTTCCTTCAAGTTTGTGTATGTTTGCATGAGCTTGTCTCTTCTTGATAAATATATTTTAAACTAATATTGGTAGAATAGGAAGCATGTATTGTCTTTGTTGTCTATTGAAATGAAGAACTCATTAAAGGGCTTGAATATCAAGTTCAACCTGGACCGAGCAAGGACAAACTTTAGAAAAAGGTACATAATGCTTTCTTCCTCTTTTCCTTTGACTAGTTTCGCTACATTTAAAGGAATTTCAGTGTTCAATGTTAGCATTTTTTTGTCTTGCTCATAGGGGTCTAAGATCCAAGAGGACATTCACCTGTCCATAGGGGAATTTTTCTACAACAGGAATCCTAAAATACAAGTTAAAAAAATCATTGACGTGGAATAAAACTTTTATATTTATGAGACACTAAAGAAACCAAAGAAAGTGAAAACGTAGTCAAGAGAGGAAGCCCACCAGTCACCTCAACTAATATATTTCAATATATATTCTTTAAAATATTTAAAGACATTTAACATTGAAAGTGTAGCATTAAAAATCTATTAAAGAAAACCATGAGAAATACAAAAACTTCAAGGAAGGTCACAGGTGCAATAGGGAATGTGTCATCCAACACAAGAAATATGTCACCCAATAAAGAGTTAAATGGAAAGTTAAATGAATTCAAAAACTTGGTTGTAGAGATCTCGAAAAAACTTAGTGGTGTATATATAAAATAATTAAAATACTTGATGGATGAGATCTCTAACAAACTCAACATTATAGATAAAATTTACAAAAAAATCAATGAGATGGATGATTTATCTAGAAGAATCAGTGATGTGAAACAAGGATTAAAGGTGTGGGGATAAACTCACTCGGGCTCCTTGGAGAGTAAATCCATGATTACTGTGTGGAAGCTTGCACCAAGGCATAAGTTCGTTAAGCAAGTCTCCATCGTAACTGTTACACCCTCTCATATCCTATCCACTTCTTGTTTTGATCATGCGATGTTAGATTTCATCACCAACTAGTATGGTTATTGTGAGAAGGTTTGTTTGCTTGTTGGTTCTTCTAGATTTTTTAGCGTGTGTTGTTGATTTAATATCTTTTCAATATTTAGCATATAGACGATAAAGGTATTCATACATCATGTAGGATGCAAGGATTACCTCCAGAAGTAGGCTACAAACCCTTACCTCGTAATTCACCATAAGACATTTACCATGAAGAGGTAGAAAATCGTTCTGATGCTAGGAGCGTTGCTACTCCTTTGTTAGAAAATACTGAAAGTGCCTTGGTTATGGTTGAGGATCTCAATCCTCATACTACACTTTTGTCAGAAGCTCCTATTGAAACACTCCTTGTTTGATTGGACTTGTTGGGTAATATTATAGAAGAGGAAGTCCCTTGTTTTCCATCTAGACCAATTACTGAGACATAAATGGGATCCACAGAACCAATTTTTAATGATGAGTTTAAGACCCCCGTTCGTCATACTAATGCAACAGATCCACATCAGACACCTACTCATTACGTATCGAGGACTCCATCGGGATGTGATATTTATGAACATTTATATTTTATTCAACAACCTCTTGATCCTAATGACCCTCTTGTCACTGAGGCAGGACCATCCAGTCAGACTATTGATCGTCCCATCGAACATGTTGTCAATCCCACTGCTACGTCAACAAAAATCCACCTTAATGCTAGAATCGTAACACCTAATCACACACAAGGTACTTCAACGATTACTACCTCCATTACACCTATTCATACTACAACTTCTCATGTTCCACAAGATCTTGTTGGAACACTTTTACAATAGAGAATGCAAACCCTTTCCAGACATACTCAATCAACTACGGGACATATCCCGACTGGGGAGAAACCACCGTCTAGTGGGCCTATCCCTCCTGGAGGAAAGCCATCCTTTAGTGGGCCTACCCCTCTTGGGGGATATCCACCTTTGCACGTTCCTTCCGAGGAACAAATCCCCTTTACTGGTCAAACCACAGTGGTAAATCAACCTATGGCAGGGGGGAAACCCTATTTTGTCGGAAACCCTTCAAAATCCTAGGGAGTACTTCAAGGAGGTACATTTAATAAACCTTACCATGGGGGGAAATCATACCATAACCCATAAGGTGGAGTATCAAATCATGTTCCTTCCAGATTATATTTTGGACAACGTTATCCGGGTGTCCCAAATCCCACCTAGGGTCCTTAAGGACAACAAACTTATCCTCCCCAAGGGTCAAATGTTTACCCTCCTCAGGGACAAACTATTTACCCTCCTCAAGGTAAAACTATTTATCCCCCACAACCAAATCAACCAAATTATACTCCTCAGAATCAATTCGGTTCCCCCCCCCACTCACGAGCGTTCCTCAACGACAATTGAATCCTTCATATACTGGTCCACAACAACCATATATGGGAGGGCCTACTGAGTACAATTATCCACCTCAACCAGTTTATGGGCCCACTGGTGTCCCTATGCCGCATCAATATCACCCTCAGGTTAACAGACAACTGCCCTTTCTAGCCACACTGGATCTACTAGATTTGTCCCAGTTGACAAATGATCCCAAATTGCATTTTCCTTTTTGGCCAGTAATTCTTGCTAAATTACCTTTTGACATCCCCAAATTTGACGGTAAACCTGGGGAAGACTCGAACAATCATGTGATGACATTCCATTTATGGTGTTCATCAAACTCATTGACGGATGATTCTATATGTTTTCATCTTTTCCAGTGCACACTCACAGGCTCTGAAGCCAAATGGTACATTGAACTCCAATGTGGTTCCTTTCAAGATTTCAACTCCCTAGTTATGGATTTTCTCACACATTTTCAATTACCCATCCATTACAAGATGAGTACTGGAATTTTAACCTCCCTCCATTAAACAAACTCCGTGCATATCTCCAATCACATTCATGAATGGAGATAATGATGAAGGTTGATTAAAGAGACCATTCCTGACCAACTATTAGAAAAATGGTTTACTAAATATCTTTTACCCCCAATTTCTCGTGACGTTGCCATGGGTGGTGTAGTCACCGAGGAAGAATCCATTTCATGAGATCAATACTTAGATTTGGTTTACTCCCAGTCTGGTACTTTGTATGAGTTGATTCCAAATGCTACTTGTACTCCTACCGATCCATCCAAGCCTTCCTCCACAATACATGCAAATGGAGTTATCGGTACCATCAAAACCCAATCTTCATCTCAGTCAACTGGAATGAAAAATTGCTTTGTTTCTGCACCCATTACCAGTTCGACTTCACTCTCCTCTACCCCCCTCTCGACTCAAATCTCTGAGGTGAATGCAGTTCAATATGCCTCTTTGCAACAATCCGAGGGTAAGAAGAAAACAAAAAATAAACCCAAAAAGAATATTAATTATAATGAACATCCCAAAACACAAACTCCACCACCTACTGCGGAAAAGAAACCACAACCTAAACCAAAATTCCCATGTCTTATTTGTGGTGAGGATCATTTCACCCAAGACTGTCCACATCGTGAAGAAGTTGCAAAACTTTTCAAAGGGAATTCCCAACCTGTCGTGTTAACACAATTTTTTTTCTCAACAACAGTCCATGGTTTCTCAAGCACTTACTCCTCCTACAGGGGGCAGTTCCAGCCACCCTCTTAGTGATGAATCCTCGACGAGTGCTCATATTTATATGCTCAATGGGATTGATTTAACCACTCGCACCACAACATATGAAACACCAACTAAACATGATAAAGAAAAGGTCACTAACGATACCCCACCAGATCCATCTCCTACCTCCGTTAGTCCTCCAACTCGGTAAATTCAGATAGATAAACCTTTTTTTATTCTATTTTACGCCCTTCCAAGAGCATTATTCGCAAGTCAACGTTTAATCCTAGTTCATGTGCCGCCCAAAACTACAACATTGTTGAATATTTGGCTCAAGCATCGTGTGTTATGTCCACTCTTGAAGTTATAAAACATTTCCCAAGTCAATGTAGAATGCTCTTGGCTGCCATCGAAGCCATTGATCCTGATTCGTCAAATAATATCACGTTTAACCTCAACAAGTTCAAGTCACAACTTTATAACTAGCTTGCTTTTCAAATTGATGTAGTTGTTCATAACCAAAACATTCACCGCACCATATTGGATGAGGGAGATTCCACTTGTGTCATGTCATTATCTTGTTGGAAAGGATTAAAATCATATGCGCTTAACGAAACCCCTACAATGTTATGAGAATTCGATGGGCGAGGTTTTTCGTCCTCACAGAATCTTGTAGTCCTTAGTTGTTCAGTTG
>JASDQU010209091.1:23845-35237 GCA_032191745.1 Picea mariana
TAAGAAAGTTGCATCCATAGCACTATTTGAAGCACATTCTCTGGATGATCTATTCACATATTCATTTGATAATCTCCTCATTTGACTAGATTGCCTTTGGTCACTACTATTTGTCCCTCCCAAGTTTGCATGCCTTGCTGAGATAGGGGTCTCCAACGTCCTCGGAGTCTCGATCAAAGAAGGGGTTCCTATTACTCCTTCATTGGATAGCCTAGACTATTTGCGAGACACTTTTTGGAAACTTTTGTCTTGACATCTCGCCTCAATCTAGATATCCTTTGAAAATCCATAAATATGAAAGTTCATAAGTTATAGAAATATAAAATGGAAATATAATTTATAAAACAACTTGAAGGAATTTAAGAATTTATAACAACTTCAAAGCATCAAAGACATATAATATGTATAACTAATTTACAAGTCCATTGCATCATGTTCAATAAGGGTCATACAATCAAGCTCTCTTTGATTACCATTGTTTAGTGACTGATTCAATAAAGGTTAGTAATAGGTATAACTAATGAAGTGTGTACTTGATCAACCAATATGAATGGACTAGATACATGGAGAACATAGACATATAGATATAAGGTATATGTGATTCCTAAATTGATCCTTATCGTTACTAGTTAGGTCAGTGTTTCCATCTTTCATGAAACAGGTTAAGCTTATCCTATGTATTTCACCTAATTAAGGTGTGATTACTATCCATATCCTTATGAGAAAAAGTTCACTAGTGTAATCTCAATGTGATTTGTAGATCATATGTGGTTTCATTACTCCATATACGTAATTATTGGAATACTTATATAGCTAACAAGGATAAGTAGATGTATTTACCATATTAGTTAGGTTAGTATTGTTTCCATTATACTAATAAGGGTATGCTTTCCGTAATAGCAAGCTTCATTGAATACACATAATATGTAACAGATAGGATTGCATTACATATAAAACCAGCTTAAGCAAAGATACATGATTACTTACTATCATGTAACAGTATAAGTTCATGCTTATTCAAGATCTTAGTACTAATCCACTCTATTTGCTTATGTTACAATTTCCATATTAGGTTACTATGATTACACTATCTATGAGGAATAAGTATCATTACCTATGTTCTTTATTGGTACTAGTAAGATCAGCTTAGCTAACTCATGTATAGATATTATGGAAATAAGGTAGAGCTTAATTATATAACACAACTATACTACTAAACATTTGACACCACATATTCATTAGTAATGATTTCTATGATGATTACATGAATAAGGAGAAGTAATACCAATAGCTAACGTGATGTTGATATACTAAGTTTAATATATGTGATTACTGATCTAATGGGATTACAAGGGCATTTATAGAATAGTAAGTGCATGATGTGGTGTTACTGAATCATTTGGTCACTATTGATATGATAGTACTATATAATCTTATTAGCATGATGTTCTCACCAGATGATGTTGTGAGTTATTAGAAAAGAGTATATTATATACAACACGGTGAATTAAGCACAGTGATCAGACCACAATTGTGAATTATTAAAGTTTGTCATGTTTATAAAGATTAAATACATATTCATGACACACTATTCGATGGTTGTTTCAAGTAATTTAGGACCTGATACAATTCTAGAACATAATTGATGGTTTAAATTCTAGAACCTAATTGATGGTTTAAGTCCTAGAACAACTTCGATTTGTTGTTGGAACATTTCATTTCCCAAGTGCTAGTATTTAAGGGTTTGTTGATTCCTTGGTTTAATACACAGAATATTTAAATCATTTGGCATAAATATAATATACACACACTAGAGTATAATATATTTGCACTTAGAATTAAAACGATTCATATTAAAGTTGGAAACACTGACAATGACCTATATTATCCTATATGAAATCTAATAGTATATTATCCTATACGAAATCTAATGGTATATTCATATATTTAGATGTGTAGATAGGTGAAGTAAATAAGAATCTGATCTTGTTTAATATTAACTCATTTCTAGCACTATTTTGAATGGGTAAACACTCGGTGTTTTATGGAGAACTAATCCCTTCACTTTCATATGCATGGTTAATATTTCACCTAAAAATCAACACTTCTTAAACTCTAATGACAAATTTCTGTTGGTTTGAAAAATTTCAATATTCATGGTATCTAGTTTCTCTTTGCACGAATCAGATTGTTGATAACCCACACACTTATAATTAATTTGTATTTGATGCTAACTTGTGAGATTGGTTTTGGGAAACAATGATATATCAATCTATTTTCCATGCACACTAGATTTACATCGAACTTTGGCAAATAGATTTACATGCACAATTTGAATTCATTGTGTTGAATTCACTGTGCTTTTTAAGCTGTAACATCTCGCTCTGGTGCACTGAGCGAACTTATTCTTTGAGGACACTTGCTCGCAAGTGATCCAAGTTTCTATGCTATTAAAACTTTTGATTTTGATTATGAGGTGTTATGGGTTGATGGCATGTTGTTTTACTACATTGACATAGATAGGTGCTATTGACTCGGTTTTACTGAGTGTGCAGGGCTTTGGACCTCGAGGATGCAGAGGCATCGATGGAACCCCTTGGACTCTGGATCAAGTCAAGGAGTGNATGCTATTAAAACTTTTGATTTTGATTATGAGGCGTTATGGGTTGATGACATGTTGTTTTACTACATTGACATAGATAGGTGCTATTGACTCGGTTTTACTGAGTGTGCAGGGCTTTGGACCTCGAGGATGCAGAGGCATCGATGGAACTCCTTGGACTCTGGATCAAGTCAAGGAGTGTGACAATGGGTTTTGATTGTTTTACTATGATATTAGTGCATCTGACTGGATGATATGATATGGATGTGTTCTGACATGATTTGTTGATGATGTAGGCTGATGATAGCTTGCCAACCAGACTCACATATGGAGTAAAGGGCTCACACACGACTACCAGAGATGTTGAGGGAGAGGTGTGGATAGTAGCCCTGCCACAGCCTACTAGCACTCCAGTCGTGGCTCGAACTGTAGGTTAACATTTACCTAGTTCAAGAGGACCCACGATGCCGTGAGGGCGGACAACGACAGTCGCTCACGATGATTCTAAGGGGTGCACAATAAGGCAGGGACCTTATTCCTTAGAGGACCTTAGTCTCCCACAAGTTCACCTAGTGGAGTGTTGACTCCAAGGGTTATTAATGTCTACCAAATCAATCAAGAGGCGAGTGGCACCCTTGGACCCCGTAGTGTGTCCTGAAGGGCACGTCGTGCAAAGGAAACATATTAAGAGGTGATTGGCACCCTTGGAGCACGTAGTGCATCTTGAAGGGCACATTGCATTGTTGATGATAGAGGAATGAACCTAGATGGCCCTAAGACAAATAACATGTTAAGTATTTTTTTTAAAAAACAATTTTCGTAATTAAATGTCGCCCAGTACGAAATTTAAGGCCTAAGTCTAAATTACGCTAGTGGTAAAATTTTGTCTTCTATAAAAAAAAAATTATAATAATAATAATAATAAAAACAAAAACAACTTAAATAATAGTTATGATCTTCGTTAAATCTTGTAACATGAAGGGAGTAAGAAATTTAATTTATTCATAAAAAAATAAAATTATGTTGGATTAAAATTTAAAAAAGGGAATTAATTGTTTTATTACCTCAATAAATTTAAGTATACTAATTAAATAAGAAAAGGCAAAAAGGGTTAATTTTCACACCTGCCTTTTTGAGTTCTAAGTAAAAAGGGGAAGGATGGAAAATTAAAAAAAATAGGAAACTAGGGAAAAGAGATAACATAAAAAGGGAAAAAGGGGAACTTAAGGGGAAAAGTGGAAAGTCAACTTAGTAAAGAATCTACCATTTAAGAGCTTTCTAATTTTAAAATAAATTAGCAATTTCATAATAGGGAAAGCCTTTAAAACCTGTAAGGGAATTTGGGGACACCTAGGAGTGATTCTAGGAGTAACTCTAGGTGGGTGAGGGAAATAAGATAATTAATTATTTAAAGAAATTAAATAATGGAGGAATGAAGGGGATGGGTGACACTTGTACGGAGAAGAATTTTTAGGAATTTATTTTAAAAAAAAACTTTAATTAAATGAGATTTTAGGAAAGAAAGGAAGTTCGAACCTCTATAAAATGAAAGAAGGAGAAGGATGAAGGACCATCTTCTATTGGCGTAACGTTACGCTGCAGAAATATTTACTTGACTGATTTACTTATGGGAGTTGGGATACCCAGCTCGGAGAGGAGTGGTAGCTCGGCCTTGCGAGGTGAGCTGGGAGCTAGACGAAACCTTTGGATAGTGTGTGTGGCCCCTTTGCAGCTCGGGGGGCTAAGGGGGAAGAAGAGTACCCCTAGCATTGGCTGGGAGGTACCGGTGAAGTCTCGACAGTTGGCGAGTGAGAGTTGCATGGAGCGCGCGGATGTCATTTCGAGCAGACGATAAGGCCATGGTACTCTCTTTTCATTTTGTATAATAGATGTTGTAGGTTTATGCTTGGATCTGCATGTTGATTAGGTAAGTAGATTGAATGTTAGATTAATGACTGAACTTATTTTAGCCTAGCTCGACGATTGTTGACTCCCATGGCCTTCATCTTCCCACATGTCGTGACCACCCTGTGTGTTGATTGTGACCCTGAGGTTGTTTAGCCTTCATCCATAGCCCGCTAGCCCTCGCCTGAGCAGTCGGCCAGGAGCCTGATCTACGGTTGTCGCCTTAGCATTAAAAGACCTATGGATCTCAACGCCCTGCTTTTCTGTGCCAGGATGGTGAAGTGAAGGATGAACCCATCCGTCAGCTACCTATGTTGTTGTCCTTGCCTGATTGTTTGAACTGCACCTTCCAGTACAGCCTCTATGTATGGATTATCTTGCTACCCTGTTGTTTATTTTTCGGCGCCTTGACTGATAGAATCCCTGCGATCCTTTCGATGAGTTATCCTTATGGCCCTGGCATTCTCTTATTGCTGTCAACATTATTACATTGGTATCCCGAGATGTAAAAGTATTTAACTTCGATCTGTGTTTGGTTCTTGTTGGATTGACTTGTTTTTATCACTTTTACGATTGTCGTTATGTAGCGAATGTAAATTGTGATTGATGTAATTCTTAACTCTGAGTTTAATTAGGTAATGATGTAAAAAGATTACTTCAGTGAATGTAAATGTGATATATGTAAATCTTAACTCTGCGTTTTCCTGTTGTGTTAGCAGTGTTGAAATTTAACTGAGTGTTAACGGAATTTCCTTGTCCTGTTTGCTTGGATGTTTGTATAATATGTTTCTCTGTTGTGATGGTAGTAGTGTGTTCATCACTTAGAATTTACATTTATAATGGACATTGCATAGCTAGGAGCTTAGGATCGCATAGAATCGAGGTGTGGCCATCTTAGGTGGAATTGACAGATATTTATGTTAGCATCGATTGTGTTAAAACTCGTACTGGGTTCTCATTCTCGTCTGAGAGGACAAGCCGCAGGATGCCTTGCAAGCTCTCCGCCAGTTAGCTATTTCTTCTGCATTGGAACCTCCTCTGAGTCAGGAGCGTGAAGCGTAGCACGTTGGTACTATTATTCTCATGTCTGGGTACTCTAACGACCCATATATTGTTACAACCAACGACTAACTCAGTAGCTCATGGTGGACACGTAATGTCCGCTAGCTCATGGTTACATGATGGTCCCCTATGTGACATCTATCTTATTGCCACTTCCACCCAGCAGTATGTAGGGTTCACGTTTCTCTAAATTGTATGCGCAAAGACTTATTTCTTAAACCAAGTAAACCAAGTTACTTAACCTTCCTGAATTACGCCTAGCATTTGGTTGTTAATTTCATTCTTAAAATATGACCACGAATCTTGCCCTTATTTATGACTGAGATCGTCGCTGGAATGGCCACAAAATTGCCATTTAATAACGACTACGCTTGGCTATTTGAATGGCCACTCTATGCCTTAATTTTGACTGTGTTTTTATGTATAATCTATGCTTCTAAAAAAATCAATGAAGACGTTTGACGGTGAACGCTTTTCCTAACTGGTGTGCGTAATGTGAATTCATTCTGCATCTTTCACCCTTTGGCGATTTCAATCAGCACCTTATTGTTGCTTAATGGCGAATTTATCTCTGTGTCTTTATCATGTAATGGAAAATTTTCCCGTGTGTTCATCACTTGATCAACAATTTAACTCTGCGTTTATCTGCTTGTTAATCCCCTTCGGCATTTCTTGGCGTTGGTGTGAAAAAAAAAATATCTTATTTATTACCCATTATGGTGATTACCAGAGTTTTCACAATTATTTAGGATGGAGGTTCATGCCTACAGTTTTGTAGTAATAAACTAATGGTGGTTGGTTCACTGAGAGGTATTGATTGTAGTATAGTTTTAATTGATGACAGTAATGTTTTACTCAACAATTTCTTTATTTAATTAGAGGAAAGTTTCAATTTGAGGATAGTAATTTTATACCCAGCAATTACTAAAGTTTAATGATTGTGCTGCCAGAAATCTTGAATCTGTTGTCCGAGTTGCCTTGTTTTTACTCAACCACTCTAGGTGTAATAGACAGCTGGTAAAACCTTCTAGAAAGAGTGATATGGACGGGCAAGGTCGATAGTTTATGTTAACATTGTTACTTGTTAATGGAATTGTTGATTTGGATTTTGGTTGTGTTATCTACTTATTTAGACTCGTTAAATTAGACCACATTTATATTGTTATCGTCAATATTGTTAGATAATGTTATTTTATTAATTTTAGTTGATATGTGTTGATTAATTTAGGCTTGGCAATGTTGACAGCATTGTCGGGTAGATTTGAAGGAGCGCAAGATCACCTTGAATGTTGAGTAGTGCTCTTACTTGATAGACTTGTGCCTTGTTGACAAGCGCGTAGTTTGGTTGGGATTAGTTTTAGTTCACTCGATTACATTATGCCCTTAGTATTGTCATTTTAGTTTACCTTAAAGCCAAGACTTCTTGCTCAAACTTTTAGGGCTTTTGGGTTTTCGTTGAGTCAAGTTATGGATGGCACCTTTATCGAGTGTGGTCTTGTTACATCTTGTCGACCCGTATTTAGGTGCATAGGCGTAGTCTCCTGATTAGTTATTTCATCCTAGTGCATCGAAGCTACCTAGAGTCCCTGGGTCCAAATAGGAAGTATGGCGCCAAGGTTATTGACACCTCTATCACCGGGGGATCGCATGATTCCCGATGAGGGGATTAAGATGAGCCCTATTTGGATAGCAACGAATGATATTTGGTCGGAGTCGGTGACTTCCATGTGAGTGTTGTCGAGATTTGTAAGTCGTCTTAGCGCACGGGTTGAACGCCTTCAGGCGTTCGTTCGCATGCCTTGAGGTTCTAGTCCTTGTTTTTCTAGGTCGGGATGTTGGGGAAGGGATGTTGTTCCTTAGTGTGTAGGCGTGGTCATGTTGTGTCGAGCGAGATGTAGACACCTCCTTGTTCCTCAGAACAGTCGCTAGCCCTGAGACCTTAAATGGTCAAAATCGATGGGAACCTGGGCTTGAGCGTTGCTTATGTGTCCTGGGGGTCCTAACCATTATAGGGTAGGACGTGTGAGTAGTCATTTTTATTCTTGTTAGGTCGTCATGTTGTTGTTGCGTGAGTTTCTTGCATGGTGTTCGTCGTCGTGTTGTGTTGTTGATTATAATGTCATGTTTACCTTCCTACACACACAAAAAAAAAAAATGCACTTGTTATGTGAGGCTTGATGTCGTGACGAAACGGGAGGTTGTTACATAAGCACATTGAATTAGAAAAAAGTGTATTATATAAATCATAGTGAATTAAGCACAGTGAATTCATTGTGCTTAATCTGAAAGGCTATGCTATTTGGTAGAGGCAGTAGACCCTGACAATATTTCTATCTAGAATTAGGGTTGGAAGGAAGCAAATAGGATAGGATTGCAAGGGGAGGAAGCAGAATGTTGGACTCTATCTGTACAAAAGTTGAAACATAGTGCAATTAGATTAAGAGAGGAAGAGGATGAAATTGTTTGGTCTAAAAATAGCTCATCAGGAAGATACACGGCACAGTTAGGATATAAAGCAATGTTTCAGGTAGAGGAGGAAAATGATCGGAAGTGGTGATGGAAGTCTGTATGGAAAATAAAATCCCCTATAAAACAAAAAAAATTCCTTTGGCTAGTTCTTGCAAACAAAATATTGACTTGGGATAATTGTAAAAAGAGAGCATGGCATGGGACATAAAGATGCATCTTCTGCAAAAGTAATGATGATACCTTACCTTATTTGATGATAACATGTCCTTTTACAAAAGAAATATGGGAGGAATCTCTTAAATTAACAGGCAGAAATGGTAAATGGTAGGGATATACTGTAGTGGATTGTCTAGATATTTGGTTTAAGACAAAATCTATCCAGGATAATAAATCTCTTCCTTTTATAGTCCTTTGGGCCCTTTGGCTAGCTAGGAATGATATGATCTTTCAAAATAAATAAATGTGTTCCCATTCAAGTTTTTTTCTCAAATCAAGTATGCTTATGAGGGAGTGTGGAAACCAGGTACGGAAAATCCTTCAAGAGTGGTTCCTAGTCCAAATATTTAAAAACTATATGCCTAGGGATACTTTGATGGGGCAAGTCAAAAGAATTGTGGGCTGGGGGGGCTATTGAGTGAGGCGGAAGGTTTTCTCGAATACCCCTCCCATGTTGCATATAGAGTCTGGTGGCGGGTCATAACATAAAGAGTTTGTCTATTATGTTAAGTTAAGGCATCAATAGTTCCTGAAGACATGTTTGGTTGTCGGCCACACTTAGCTTAGAGAATTGGGAGCATTTCCTCAAAAGTTTCACTATGCTTAATTCATTGTGTTATTTAAGCATAGTGAATTCATTGTGCTTAATTCATTGTGCTTTTTAAGCAAAGTGAATTACAAGCACAGTGAATTCATTGTGCTTAATTCATTGTCTTGTTGTAAAAGTATGAACAGTAGGATTTTTCTTTAGGAGATAGTAGATTTGTTTAGATTATTCAGTCTAGTAAACAGTAGGATTAATTACTCTTTTTTTATTTTAGGTAGAAAGAGTCAGAAGAGGAGTTATCAGATCTCTTCCTTATTCTTATTAGGTATAGGAATTCAGAGTGCTTAATTCACTGTGCTTAATTCATTGTGCTATTAAGCACAGTGAATCCGTTATGCTTAATTCACTGTGCTTTTAATTCTTTGTGCTTAAAACAACACAGTGAATTAAAAGCACATTGAGTTCATTGTACTTAATTCACTGTGCTTAAAACAACACAGTGAATTCATTGTGCTTAATTCACTGTTTAACAGGCTAATTACACTAATTATCCTAATTACACTAATTTACACTAAATTACACTAATTTAAAAAACTATAATATACATGCTATAACAGTGACCAACAACACCAACAGCGATAGAGCAGAGTGAATTCACTGTGCTTTTAATTCACTATGCTTAAAAAAGCACAATGAATTCACTGTGCTTAATTCACTGTTTAACAGGCTAATTACGCTAATTAGCCTAATTACACTAATTTACACTAATTTACACTAATTTAAAAAACTATAACATACCTGATATAACAGTGACCAACAACACCAACAACGACAACACCAACAACACCAACAACACCAACAACACCAACTATAACAGCGATCGACAACACCAACAGCACCAACAACGACAACAACACCAACAACTACAACACTAACAATGATCAGACTGTCGGCAGCTCGAAAAGGATGGGATGACCGATGTGCGGGTAATATATAAAACCTTTTTTGGATGAAAAAACCTTTCGGCCGAAAAGATGTTACCGAATGAAAAAATATGTCCTGCTAGTAAGTTTTCGGCTGAAATATCTTTCGGCCGAAAAGATGTTATCGAATGAAAAAAATATGTCTGGCTAAAATTGTACACGAAAATTGAGGGCGTCGTCATGGTACCGTTCAATTTGACGTTCAAAGGTTTGGCTAAAAGAAGTATTAGTTCAACCGAAAAAAGGTCTCTAGGAATTTTGGAGACCCGATTCTCACAAAAGCATTACCCACCTTCATGATTTTACCCACTATCATGGGTCGCCAATATTTTCTCCCACACTGTTGCCTCAACCTCCTCTACTTCTCTCTTAGCGGGTCCAAACAAAGCACTTGAAATCGATGGCCCACTTCCCTCAACCCCTTCCTTGTCATCATGTTCCTTTTAATGCTTCCCCTGACCATTTCATCAAAAATTTCTTCGCCCCAGTTACTGTCAATCTTGCTACTTTCTCTTACCCACCAACAATGCCTCCTCAACTGCCACTTAGGAAATCTACCACCTTCGGACCCACTCAAGTCCTCTCCCCACCTCTCACACATTTCCAACGTCACTATACTTTTTATAGACTGAATTAGAACATATTCAAACAAACACAATCGCCCCCCATTATCTCACCTCCAGAATGTAATTTGATTTCATCCTCGTCCAAGCACCATTCCCCTGGCTTATCATTATACCTCCCCCATTAAAATCCACACGTTTCCTTCTCATTCGTTGTATACTCTCTCTAACCAAAGCTCAATCCATGTTAATGGCATTCATTATTCCCACCAACGTCCCTTAAAAATTTGTGTGCAGGCATCGTACCTCTCCTGGACTATGGCATTCATCCTCATCATTTCAAAAATTGACTATGGGAGGGATGTGCTCCTCCCCCCAAACATCCTTACGTCACACAACTGATGAGATCTCGTCACCTTCCCACTTGGACAAATGACAATAGTTATCAAGTTGGGTGTATGAGGTTCTGCATGGGTGCCCCCTACCCCAATAGATATCACCCCATTCAAGGGTACAGAAGGAACCATTATAAACACACAAACTATATTTATTTATTTAAACAATCATTAATATTTTCTAAAGTATACTTATAATGTAAATGTTTGTTTTAGAATGATCTTTGTGCAAAGAAAAACCCAACAAAATACCATAGTTATTATACAATAATATAAAAAAGTTATTTAAATTGGTAGGGTATTAAGAATTTTATTTTTATGTGATTTATTATTAAAAGAAAACTATAATCATGCTGAAAAAATGAGTGTTTTTCAAGCTTGTTTGTGAATCTTGTTTACAATATTCAAAATCATATTCTTAAATTTTTGAAGTATAAATACATTGAATTCCATTTTCAATGACAACGAAAAATAGTGTTTTTCAAGCTTGTTTGTGAATGTTGTTTACAATATTCAAAATCATATTCTTAAAAGTTTTGAAGTATAGATACATTGAATTCCTTTTTGCAATGACAACCATGTTGCAAAACATGGTAATTACATTTTCCATATGTATGTTAATGAATTTAGTTGTTTGTGAATGTTGTTTA
>JASDQU010209094.1:15057-25857 GCA_032191745.1 Picea mariana
CTTATTTACAAGGAAGATTCACTTGATTCAGACCCACATAAGGAGGGGTGCAAAGAGTTTTCTTTGAACGCCAGTGGAACATCTCCACAAAAATATTCTCAGACTCATCAACTATTAATGAAGGAAGATTCATTTGTTTTGGATCCTCCCTTGGATAAGACAAATGAGGAAACAAGTAGTTAGTGTACAAGTAAATCAAATTTAACTTGTACCTTGAAGAGTGTTGCATCTCCAAACTGGATAGTTGTTGAAGGTGTCTCATCCACCATTGGAAATCGTTGAAGGATCTAGGAAAAATTGGACATCATCTTGTTCATATATTGTGCGACGACTTCCTTGAGAAACAAATTGATAGGATCTCTTGCTCCATCATCTCTCTTTTCTTCTACCATGGGAGGTCACTTGGGCCAACAATACTAGTATTCCCCAAGTGAAATTAGCTTGAGACTCAACTCTCTATACCTTGACCTTGTCGGGGAAATGCACCGAGAAACAACAAACAACAAATTGATTTGATACCACTAATCTAGGTTGTATAAAGAAAAAAATGAAAGCTAACAATACGAATGGAAACACACACATAAATATTGTAGAGAGAATACTAATATAGTGAAACCCAATTTCTATTAATTAATGTAATAGGAAAAGACTGTAAAATGCAAAGAAATACAAGTTAGCTAGAATGGTGGTAGGTTATCTATGAAGAGAGAGGTGTCAGATACGCTCATTCGCAAGAAAATATTACAAGAAATYRAAAAATGTCCTTTTAACATAGACTAATAAACCCTAAGTGGAAAAACCMTATATATCCAAAACCATAACCCTAGGAGTGTGGGCCCCGATGTGGCTAGTTGAAATGTCAACTTCCCATGGATGCAACTTTTGCATATAATCTCAGTTTATGGTGCATTGTAGCTCGTTGGAAAGATATAATTGATATGTTCAATTGTTGTCAAGCCTAGAAAATTGAAGGTCGCCCTAGGCTCTTGAATGGCCAAAAAACATCATTTAAGGCCTCAAAATGGCCCCAGAAGTTTAGGATCTAAAACATTTCCAAGATGGAAAACCATGTTGAGTTAGTGGAAGAGGTGGGTGGCCATCGATGTCCACCTAGATCATATATTAGACATAATAGAAATACAAATTTCTCAATTAACCATAGAAACATGAGATGCTATCAAAGTGTGAAGCACATATTCAATGGCACCACACCACTTGAAAAATRAATTGTGAAAATGAGAATAAATCATCACAACATTCATTCACCATGTCTATAAGCATTAAAAAACAAGGGTGTTTGTTATCATCTAGATATCATCCACAATAAATATGTCAYGATTAAGTGAAAAGTATCAAACTTGATTTAGGATGGTAATGAGAATTATAGGATGCATTTTTTAAGTGTAATATCCAACCATGAAATTACCAAGCCTATTGTTGTTATACATCATATTTGGGACAAAAAATATTTATGGTGTGTTCTATTCATTCATACAGTTAAGAGAACCATGAAAGATGTTAGCATTCAAGGCACATCAATGATCCAGATTGGATCATCATATCGTTTTTCATCTATCTCATCATTTTAAGGGTGGAAAAATTGGAGGAATCAACTTGCAGGGTGCTAGCAGGAAAAACCACCTTTTAACTACACCAGGGTTCAAAATGTAGGCATATCGATTAACTGTCTAAAAGTCAACTAATTATCTATACTACCCCAAACATACCAAAAATCATATGAAGAAAGCAAGGAAAAGGAGATCAGGCAACTATACCTCTAATCCCACGTCTGGTGATGACCTCCTCGTGCTTGAAAGTTTCATTAATTGCACGCCTCCTCCCAGGGCTGAACTGCATCCAAATATTAACAAACAAAAAACTATAAGCATGCTATTCCATACATAAGTTAGGGTTATATGTTATAATTTCAAGCATAAACCAATAAAAGTATTCAAGACGCCATCATTTGGGACAAGAAAATGTAATTCTTTTATTAATAACATGAAGATTATACCTTTACAATCTAAGTCGGCCACTGTTCCGTGAACCTGGTCTGGGATCCTCTTCACCAAGCTCCAAGTTCACCTTGTATGAACTTCTCCTCTCAACCTTCTGATATCTTCTTGGGAAGTGAATGGGTTAAATGGAGGGAGAAGGGGCTAATGGGGGAATGCTAAGGCAATTTCTCACAAAAGGCAACAATATCTTGGGCAAGGAGGGGAAGTGAAATCGGGCAGAGTTTCATTGTTCTTATGCTTAGATATGAAATGAGACCCCAAAACCTCCTTTTATATGAAAAAAGGATGGTTATTTGGTTGGGTGACAGGCTATAGCAGGTGGATTAGTTGGAAAACTACCAATAACCTGTAATCTCAATGAATTCCTTGCAATTTTTTATTTTTTGCAGCTTTTGCAAGTATACGCGGGTTGTAATGGTGTAGCATGTGTATGTACATGAACTGTAGTGGTGAAAAAATCGTATATACATGGGAAGTCATGGTGCATGGAGCGTACATCTTCTAAAAAATGGTTTTTTAAGAAGAGCAACTCAACACTGCTTTGGCAAAAAATGCAAGTAAGAGGGCCAAGGCCATGTATGCATGTGTAGAGAAATTTAGGGTTATAACAAATGCCCCCTAATGTGTGAGGTCAGAAGAGCATCTGATGGCCGAAATACATTACAAAATCTTCACTAATGTATGAAATCGAGTGAGCCCAGGACCAGAGTTGGAGAGGTGCCATATGCAAAATAACAATTCTCTCCGAGGTGGGCATACCCATGCTCTGGATGAAATAAATCATGGCCGCTAATCAAATACACTGCAGATCCGTGTCATATAACTATATAAAGTGTATCCATGAGAAATAAACAATAGATCTACATCTCAAAATCAAAGATATATAAATATAGTATCCATCTTCAAGAATCCAATGACGCCCGGTGGTTGGAGATGAGGAATTCATAGCTTGAGCAACAACTTCAGGATCTTCAAAACTCAGGTAGGAGTATAATGGGAGTGCATAACTCAATACCCTAAGGTCTTCGACGACTCGTCGAGAAAAACAAGAGGATCTCGATGATCAAGCAGAGAACTTCATCTATTTTGAATCAGGACTTGACTGGACTCTCACGATGGTCGACTCATGAGGTCAAGAGAAAAACTATAGAAAGGCCGACTCAGGTTGGGTGAAACTTCCCTTGGAAAAAGGCATGAAAGATGATTAGACTCAGGCATCATGACATTGACATAAGTTCATGATGCAGGAGGCGATGCAAACTCTCCATGTGTTTGGAAGAGTAACCAAACAGAGGAGGACACAACTCTATGTAGCGAGAACGGATTCCTAAGGTCATACTAGATCCCAATGCTTGACGAACAAATGGTAGGATGTGCTTTGTCCAAGGGAGACTCTTTGTGCTTCCAGAAAAGAATACATATTTCTCGTCCCCTCTTTTTGAAATATTTGATTTTTTTTGTCTTCTTCAAAATTTTAAAGAGATTGAAAAAGAATAAAAGAATGCTACGTTACAAAGGAGGACCGAGTGTCGCAAGCAAGCATACTAGTTCTAAGATCAAGGAACACACTAATGCTCAGAGCAAGGAGACATGTGTAGGAAAAGGACACTCGGGGACAATTCCTCCATGGGTCAAGGTGTCAGGTTGCAGAGGCAAAGTGCTACAAGGCTTGCGTACAAGGCATTCTTCAAAGGTTCAGTTGAGAGCAACATGGAGCTGACATTAGGTCGAAGACACAAAGATGAAAATGTGATTAGAAAGAAACAATGAAACCCCCTTCAATGTAATTTTAACGATCACATAGAAGATAATCTCAGTAGTTTTTTCACGTTTAGAGAGTCTGAAAAAAATGTAAAAGAAGACTCCAGGGAGTACCTTTTTCAGAAATGGTCTAGTCGGTTCGAAAAAGGGGTAAAATTGCACCGAAAAGATGTCTATTCAAAACCATTTTAACGAGTGTTACAAAGACAAGATCACTCAGAAATATTTTTAATTTTAAGTAGTCTGAAAAGAGCTTAACTATGGACTCACAACCTTTTTCTAAATTTAGTCCCCTTAGCCCAAAAAAGTATAAAAGTCAACAAGGATAACTCTCCCAGCAAGATGAATCTCCCGAGGCGTACCTTTTTCCGCAATAATCTACATGCTAGAAAAAGGGGTAAACTTATGCCGATAGATGTTCTTCTGGACCAATTTTAACGAGTGTGAAGGAACAAGGTCACTCGATGATCTTTTGAATTTTAAGGAGTCTGAAAAGAGCTTAACTATGGACTTCGTGGGGGTCCCTTTTTCGTAAGTAATCTCCAAGGCCCGAAAAAGGCAATAAACCAAAACCAAGGAGAATGTTCAGTTTTTGTAAATTTAGCCCCTCAAGCCCGAAAAATGGTTAAACTTATGCATGAGAATACTCTTCTCACGAACCGAAGTTCCTAGAGCATACCTTTATTCGTAAAATTGACCATCCGGACCGAAAAAGGGGTAAACTATCATTGGACAGACGTGCCTTCAAATTTGAGTTTGGCGAGCATGAAGGGAAACAAGATCGCTCGACAATATTTTCATGTTTAGAGAGTATGAAAAGAGCTTAAATAAGACTCCAGAGGGTTACTTTTCTCATTTAATCCAGACAAGATCGAAAAGCATAAATACAGTCTCGTCGGATGTTGCTTTTGGATTTCAAAGCGATCTTGAAAGACAACAAAGCGTGCTCATTTTGGGAGTCCTGGGGATGAAGCCAAGAATGATGGTGCATCAGACGAATGAGGCTCAATATCGTAATCATGACAGGACTAACAAGGACTCCCGATCCTATAGTCATTACAGACATCATGGATTCCAAAATGCAACAAGGATCTAACTAGGGCATCCATGTAAAGGTAGGCTTTACCACCTAATTATGACACCTATAGAGAAACAATGAAGGTTATGTGTCGCACTTCGGTGGGATCAATCCTATGGCAAAGTGGAAAAGACAACGAGATGCAGAAAGTGGAGGTGAAATCCAACTTATATGCAAACAGTTGGAAAAAATGAATTTTACCAAAGGACACTTAAAGTGACCCATCCCCCAAAAGGTTACCAAACGAAAAGGAAAATTGTAGTAAATCCTGTATTAGATCTTTTCCTTGCAGTAAATCCATGTTTTCTACACTTATGGAAAGTATCAATTACTCACTCAAATTTTTGTAGGATCTTCTCCAAGGACTCGTTATCTATGTACTAAATAACAAAACTTTAATATTGGAAGTGCAATGGAGCAATAAGTTAGCGTGCTCTTTCAGACCTCATTCATTTCGTGTCGACCTCATTTCATTTATTCACGGGTTAACAAAAGGTAGACTTGTTTTGACGGATTTTGAATGAACCCACCAACTCACCTGTCTGCATGTTCCTTGGTCTACATGATCCTTGGTGTGTAAGGAGTTTTACAGGTGGACAAAGATGGTTTTAGAAAACCTGTCAACTAGTTGACATGTTTTCTACAAAACCTATCCCTAAGATATGCCTTCAACATAATTAAGCTTCTTTACAATCCAAGTTAGCGAAATGGTGTGGAGAAACTTGATTGTGTTTCCTCTACGCAAAGGGGCGACTGCTAGGGTTTATCCCTTGCCACTCGCAGATGCATGCCCGGGCTTGAGCTGACAAATTTCTCTGGGTTTTAGAACTCTTAATTGTGATGGCGAGGTCTGCAAGTAGTTTTATTGGTTCTCAAAGTCAAAGGGAAACTCAAATTGGGCCCTCTAGAGGGTCTTCAACATGATTTTCAAATGGTCCATTCATTTGTTATGTTGGTAATTAGAGTTTTTCTTCCTTCATAGACACTATCAAAAAAGATTCCAATACTCTTTCTTGTTTGGTGCAAGAGGCCCCAGCTTTATCCATTCGAATGGTTGAACATGTTATTGATTAGGAAACCCTTCTTAGTGTCAATTCTTTAGTGTATCAGTTCAATGGTTGTTTTCCTCTTCTAATTGATCTTCATGATTAGATCTCAAACTATTGCAAGCTAAAGCTTTTATTCACCCCTGAGAAAAATGGTTTTTTTTGTGGAGATTGATCTTTTGGAAGACAAAGATTTGATCTTAGATTCAAGGCCTCGGTTTTTGGGCAATTCTAGTTTATGAATGAAGCCTTGGACTCACTCCTTTATCATTTGACCGATACATTAACCATGGCTCATGTTTGGGTTAGATTCCCAAATATGCCCTTATATTTTTGGGGCTTACCCTCTCTTCGAGCCATTAATCAAGCTATAGGAAGATTCTATTATAAAAGTCTTGAAACAAATAACTACAACATTGTAACGCACCCGACCCCTAAGTACCTTTTTAAGGGATCGAACATCAAATTTTTTTCTTTTGTTAGTCATATCCTGAGGTCCTCATGAACATCTTCTCATCAAGAGATTTCCAATGAATGTTACCATGTTCACATCTGAGCTCTGGATTGGAAGTTATGCCCTTCTAAATCTCTTCCGACATCATTGGTCAAGGGCTAGGTGGCACCCATGTGGGTTCACCTCATTCACACCATCCTACCTGGCAATGACTCGACCAAGGTTGTCATCGTTTAGTGATGAAATGGCCACTGGAGGGGCAGTTACAGGGGATTCTCCTTGAAGTCCCAGAGTTTCTCAACACTCGTGTATCTATGGTGGAAATCCATCCACCGTTAAATCCAACGGCTACAATTCTCCCTCGTTTAATGCACAGGCTTAAGAGATTTCAGCATTCAGCGTTGAACACCATTTTCTCTATTTGCATACCCTTCGGAGTCCCGAAATGCTAGAATCCTTCCACGTGGCTCTGGCCTTTGGCCCTTTCGACTTATCCAATATGCCACACCCAAACCTATAGAGCTCTGAAACTTGGACTCTTGAAGGGTCCACACTTACACGTGGTGGCGTGTTAAACGTAGAAGTAGGGACATGTAGGTCTGGGCCTTCTGCCGGATAACCTCAATGTCCCAGCTTCCCAAGTTTCCCGAAGTCCTGAACTCCTAGTGCCCCAAGGTATTCCACCAACTATTAGGCCAGCGAGCGTGTGCCAGGGTGTTAAAACACGACATAGGGTGGATATGACATGTGGCCCCATCAATGGGTGACACGTGTCATGTTCCAATTGGCATATAAGGTCTGTAAAAGGCACGAATCAAGGTGACATGTGGCATGCCAAACATGGGTCAACGTCACCCTAGGTGACTTCATCTTGCCACGTCACTCTGAACTGACAACCCTCGGGATTCTCTAGCTTATCCTTCCTGCGAAATCACCTAGAGCTCTGAAGCCCAAAATCTCGCCAACAACCTCTCAATACCCCCTTTCCACCCAACCGTAGGATTAGAGGCATTCATTCTTAGCGCTCTGGCCACCCCCGTGCCAAGCCATGATATCACTAGGGAAATTTTGCAATTTCTCAGAGATCCTTTCTATGTCACAACCTCTACAAGGTTTATCAGATTCCCCCTCAACATCAAGCTCACGAACTTCTACTCAGGTCATGTTTTCTATAAACTTTCTGAGATCCTTTCTCGTGTTCTCTCCCTTTAACCAAAACAACTTAATCCTTTAGTTCTTCTTCTCAGCTAGAGAGCCTCACACGCTCTACCTTTTTCTGAATGGTATTTTTTCTCTCTTCCATGCCCTCTCCTTTTTCCCCAGGGAGGTTCTAGACTTGTCATGTTCCTTCTATCAGAAGGAACTTGGGTCAGTCTGGGCCTGCAGGAAAACTACACTTTGTGGTACTTCGGGCTAATAGTTTTCTGTCTCCTCAACCAGACTCTCCAAGTTTCCATTCATGGGGGTATTTGATTGTTCAAACACCAGTCCTTCTTTCATTAACTAATTTTTCCTTGGGATCGAGATGAGGCTTATCATTTCAACAAAGAGAATTTGAGTCATTTTGACATAATGAACCCACTCTCCAATTTCCTCACTCTTTCCTCTAGTGATATCATGGCCAATACTTCAAAGCTTCTCACCCATAGTGATTTTTTGGAAATCTAAACAAAAATACATTTACATTGTTCACATGCCATATCATGGTGATCACAATTAATGATTAATTACAAGCTATGCTCGATTCTGTGTGGAGATGGATTTCAGCAAAGGGTTTTCAGTAGAAATATTTTTGATAGGTGAAAACTACTCATGGACTCAAAATTTGGATTATGAACCAATTTATCTATGTTGTAGACCCCGTTTTGAAATAGGACATCTTGTCGTTCAATGCATTAAAGGTCCAAGAAATTTTAGGAAACCTCAGTGTCAATCAACCTGGTGGGATGGCTCCAAGATAGAACAACAACTTATTTACAAGGAAGATTCACTTGATTCAGACCCACATAAGGAGGGGTGCAAAGAGTTTTCTTTGAACGCCAGTGGAACATCTCCACAAAAATATTCTCAGACTCATCAACTATTAATGAAGGAAGATTCATTTGTTTTGGATCCTCCCTTGGATAAGACAAATGAGGAAACAAAGGAAACTAGGGAGACAACAATGGATTTAGAGAAAACTAGAGATACTCCTTCAAATGAAGACCCTCCATCACATTAAGGATCAATTCAATAAGGATCAGTGGAAGAACTTGTTTTTCACTCAAATCCAAATTAGTATGTATCTAATGTGAATTGGGAAGATCATGCTAAAGAAGAAGAGATACAAGAACAATTAGAACCCCTAAATCAAGACAAATCAGGAATGGAACGAATAGAAAGGACCCCATCAAAGACAAAGGAAGCTTGGACAAGAATAAAAAAGAAACAATATTATCCAATAGCACAACTAATTGTGACAAGAAGTGGGGCCCGCAATCCAATCTAGACATGCAGTGGTTTTGTTATTATGTCAACAATTTGTCAAAATTTACTCGTGTAAGAAGTTTTGGGATGAAGTCTTTGTGGAAATAAGTAATTTATGTACTTGGAAAATAAGGACTTGACATTCAATTGGGTTTAACTCGGGTGGTTGGGAGGAATGATTGTTAATCCTCCTCACTTGAGTTCAAGTCCCGCAAGTGATATGTTCAACTCATAACAAGTAAGGGGAAGTACTCGAGGATTTCCCCAAGCTTTATATGAAAAAAAATCACATAACTTTGTATTCACAGTTTTATCTAAAATCCAAAACCAATTATATATATATATATATATAGATAGATAGATAGATAGATAGATAGATAGATAGATAGATAGATAGATAGACAAACAATTTGTTAAAAATAACAATAATAAAACACAGTAAAGATAACAAAATTCAAAATCCAAATGATAAAATCTATATAAATTAGTAAAGAATTAAAAAAAAAACACAAATTAGAAATTAGAAAACATAGTGAAGATAACAATATTCAATATTAAAACTGCAAATAATGACAATAATAATGTAATAATGATTATGGTTAACAAGTTGAACAAAATTTTATTGACATGCAATGGGTTGAAGTTAAATCGATAAATTGACACTCTCAGTATGAAATGAGGACCTGAGGTGTGCTCACCTAAAGATGGTAATAGAAAATATCTTCTTTTCCTATAGTGTCCTCGCTACAAGAAAGGACTAGGGATGATGGAAATAATCAAAATCTAGAGCTTTTTGAAATCACATAGAAGAGCAATACATCTACATTGAAGGCCGTTTTTTCCATAATAATTATGGTTATATTATAACAATATTTTATTAAAATCAAATGTGATGTTTAAAATTGAATTTTAATTATTTATTTATAATTTTATTATAAAATATAAATAATTAAAATTTAAACATTACATTGGATTTTAATTATATATTTTTATAATATAATCATAATTGATATTGATGATGATGATGATCAACGTTTACTAAGATTGAATTGGTCTATTGGACTTTAAGAGGGTAAGTGATTACTTGCGATTCTTTAGAATTTTGTTTCTATGTTCGAAAAGCATTAAGAGAAGCTTTTCAAGATCACCATACTTTTGTTGAGTTAAGAGGTTAGGAAGGTTGGTAGTGTGACAAATATTTTGAAAATGAGATCTAATATGGGTATAGGCTAGACAATCTAAAAGAAAGTGTTTTTCATATTCAACCTTCTTAGTGTCACAACGGTGACACACTTTTTCATCCCATGGTGTTTTAGGAATTGACCAATGCCTAGTTTCACTATGAAGCTCGTGAGAATTTGTTCTTATCTTAGCAATGCTTATTGTTTTCTTTACACTTGGCAAAACAGATAGATAATTTTGATCTTCTAGATTAGGGTTGATTACATCCTTATAATACCTTAATTTTATTTTTCCTCTAACTCTTTATCACACCACATTTTCTCCTTGAATTTTGATTTGACGTTTTTTTTAATGGTATCTTTATTCTGCAAAATGGTGTCTTCCATGATTCCCCAATAGTTTAGCCAAGATCAGGCATCTTTATGCCATCCTCACTTGAGTCGATGGTGGTTATGAATCGCTTTTGAAGAAATTTTAGGAAGCCTCTTGTCTTCCATGTTGTTTAAATTGTTCTTATACATTAGGTATCTAGTCATGGTCATGCTTTTAATGGGGGAGAGGCTTTTTTCTAAGAGGGGGATGGGATATGGTGTATTTCCTTTAATTTTGATATTATAGGTTATAAAATTATTTTGTATTTTCTTTATCTTTCTCCAGGATTCACGAGAGATACTACAGCCCTAGACTTCACATCCATAAAGAATAACAGGTGTAACAAGAGTCACAAAGAGGAGTTTCTTCTTATCTCAACTCCAAAGATCGGCTAATTTACAATTGTTTTCAAGCCCATAATAA